>VXBP01007508.1:574619-653198 GCA_013400115.1 Rhinopomastus cyanomelas
GGCATCCTGGCCTGTATCAGAAACGGCGTGACCAGTAGGAGCAGGAAGGTGATTGTGCCCCTTTACTCGGCACTTGTGAGACCGCACCTCGAGTACTGTGTCCAGTTTTGGTCACCACAGTACAGGAAGGACACTGAGGTGCTGGAATGAGTCCAGAGAAGGGCAACCAAGTTGGTGAAGAGGCTGGAGGACATGCCCTATGAGGAGAGGCTGAGGGAGCTGGGGTTGTTTAGTCTGGAGAGGAGAAGACTAAGAGGAGACCTTATTGCCCTCTACAACTACCTTAAAGGAGGTTGTAGCAAGGCTGGTGTTGGTCTCTTCTCTCAAATTAGTGATGATAGGACGAGGGGAAATGGCCTCAAGTTGCGTCAGGGAAGGTTTAGATTGGATGTTAGAAGGAAATTCTTTACTGAGAGGGTGATTAGATACTGGAATGGATTGCCCAGGGAGGTGAGGATGTCACCATCCCTGGAGGTGTTTAAGAAACGAGTGGATACGGCGCTTAGGGATATGGTCTAGCAGTTAGACACTAGGAGATAAGGTTGGACTCGATGACCCTGGAGGTCCTTTCCAGCCATGATGATTCTGTGATTCTGAAGAAGAGGTCCTCTGCACGTACCTAGCAGCAGGCAGGCCTGGGACTGACAGCTAGTGCAGTATAAGAAGGATCAGTGTGGTGTTAAACGCTTGCGTATAAGCGTCCTCCAGATTGCATTACCCTGAGAGGTAATGCTGGAGCATTTCGTAAGGATTATTATTATTAGTTTAAGGAAAGCTACCCTGGCCACTGCTGATGAAGCAATTGCTCAGAGGTGTTGGGGATGTTTGGCCACCCCTTCTCCATACCTCCCAAACCTCCCAGCCTTAGATGATGAGGAGCAGATAGTGTATGATACACCCAGCCCAGCACCCTCTGCAGCAGCTGGCCCACTGCTGTCAGAGTAGTTAGTATGCTGGGGCTGTGTGGTTCCTCTGCCATCTTCATTCACCTTAGAAACATGGAGTTTGAATGGTTTATCTCTATTAATCACGAGCTCAAAAAGCTTTGTGCACCAAGGGCCGCAGATAATTAACTTCACTATACTGCTTGTCTTATCAGTATCAACCTCTTGTCCTCCTGTGAAATAGTTAAAACCATCAGCCCCTTTTTACTTTTCCATTTAACTCTAATGCTTTAACACTGATGTTCTAAATGGCCTGCGATTCATACTTATTAGACAAACCTTTCTTTCTGCATCTCTTATATTTTTGATAATTGGCCATGTACGTTTCTAAGGGGCTCAGCAGCTTTTCATGACACTGTACTAATAATTAAAGGTTTCTCACAGCCTTTCAGATTTCTCTTTACCTTCTTTTCTTTGATAAGTATAATTTGGTGTTTAATTGGGGCGGGGGGGGAGAAACATGTTAGTAGCAGTAGCTTGACTGCATAGCAAAAAGTGTGTTTCACAAAATTCTCTGATTTTAAATAAATCTTCATTGTTTCCCTATTTTTGTCCCTTTACCTGCTGGAGCTCCCCTTCTTCCCACAATGTGAGAGGAAAGAGGGATGCAGGATGGGGAAGTGAGACATGGACGAGGCAGGACGGTGATGGAGGTTTCATTTGAGAAGGAACTTCTTCATGGTGAGGGTGACAGAGCACTGGAAGGGGCTGCCCAGGGGGCTTGTGGAGTCTCCTTCTCTGGGGACATTTAAAGGCCACCTGGATATGTTCCTGTGCTACTTGATCTTGGTGACCCTGCTGTGTCAGGGGGATTGGACTAGATACTTTTTTGAGGTCCCTTCCAATCTCTAATGTTCTGTGTCTCCTCATGACATTGTTTGTTTTAGCCCCTTCCTTTGCTAATGCCCCTGTGTCCACTGCTTGCTTTCTCTCTGGGAGTTGATCTGGAATTAAGCCTCTGCTACATTAGGGACAGTGGCCCAAAGTTGCACAGCTGCTCACTGTAAGCAACCCCTGAGCAGTGGGTGTGAACGTAAGTGTCAGCCCTTCGTGCAGAAACTCTTCACTATGGACTGTGACACCAGTAGTCACTGCTGTTGCCTCAGATCCCTTTGGGATCCTCTCTGCTCTCTGGGGTGGTTACTGTGGCTGTTGCGCTGTGGTGCTGCCAAAAGGGCGTCTGTCCCTCGCATGGTACTGCTGGAGTTTCAGCCTTTCGTGGACATGCATCACTTGTTTTTTAAGGGTCCTTTCCTCCTGCGGACTCTTTCTGTCCTATTCCTCTGCCACCTAACACCAGGTCCTACCCTCTAGGCTTGCAGGATGTAAATGTGGGTGTTCACATGTCTGATGCTTATGGTATCCCGAACCATTTCTTCACTTCACATGATTTTATCCTCTGCCTGTCTGTCCCACAAGCCCTCCCTGCAGTTCCTGTTCCACAGACCTTTCCCTCTTTCTACTTGTATTACTTGAGTTTTCCCCTTTTTTTGTTTTTTATCTTAGGTTTTCAAGTTCCCATTGGTCTTCAGATCCATTCACTTATCAATTTCTTCCATCGTCTCCATGCAGGGACTCTTTCAGAGGGTCACACAGCTGCGGAGCTACCTTTAGCCCAAGTGCAAGAGCCATCCTGTATGGAAAACCACTCACAGTGCTCCCTGGGGGTACCACCATGCCAGACCTTCTCTCATCATTAGCCGTGGGTGAGTTCCATTGTGGTCCAAGGGAGGATGTTGGGTCTGGAGGAGCCTGTAATAGGGCCACCTCTCCTTCCCTAGATGTTGCTTGGCTCAGGAGAAGTGTTGTGGGGATCACAGAGGTATGGGGGAGGATATTCTGCAGTACAGAAAGTCTTGTTCTGACAGCCCATCTGGCTCTGTGCACACAGGTGAGGCCATCTGAGCTTAAAGAACCCAATGCCCTTAGTCTTCACTAAAGCTACTCTGGAAAATACTATTCAGTAGCTCCCATTCTAATTTTGAAATTCATTCATTCCAGCTGCCTATCTCCTTCCATGTAGATTCAGTTGGCATTAATGCTCTTGTGGGATGCATGCTAATATATACTTCTAAACCCCCAGCTCCTGGCGTCATGGGATGGGAGGCTTTTAGCTTTCCTTCAAAACAAAATGTTTATGCAGTTGAGCAGAGGATGGAAGTGTGACCCCAGTGTGTAAATGATTACACAGATAAAAACATCCAGCACAGTTTTTGAAGCCATGTGATTTTTACAGCACCTCTTGATGTGGACAGAAGGTGGGAGCAATGGAAGACACAAGAGCTGATCCAGAGCTTTGGACTGCAGATATGGACAACGTGGCGTTAAGCAAATCCAGTCAATGTGCAGTGACCATTTTTTATCAGCACTAGTATTGAATTGCAAAACAAGTTCATGCAGAAGTCATTCAGTTATTTTGTTGAGTGAAGAATTCACAGAACCTGTGATTTATTCCAGGATAGTGCTTCAACAGAGGAGGAGGAAGAACAAGGCTGGTGGTGCCTCTGCTGTGAATAATTCATCCCATCTTACTAGTGTGGGTGCTAGGTGACTCCTTTGCTTAGCTCCCATTAGAGTTGGGAAGGAGTGTGGGATGCCTCCCACATCTCCATTAGCTGCTGGGGGTTAATAGGGGCACTCAACACACACAAGCACGCTTTAAGCAGGGTCAGGGGGCAGCCAGCACATTGTGACCTAAAATTTGACAGCTTTTAACTCATTTTGTGTTAGGTCACCCTACTTCTCTTTGGCCAACTGCCTTGCCTGGTGCCTGTGCCTGGGATGTGTGGTCTGCCTGACCAGTCTCCTCTGAAAACTGGAGATAGCAATGACCCCAGACACAGATGGACTCTTTGCCCTTATTTTCCACATTCCAAATTTCTACCCCATATCACAAGAGGAAATAAAAAAGTGACAAGAGCTGTTTGAATGACAGGCCCCTGCCTCTCTGCCATCTCAAACAGGACAGCCACAGCCTGAAGATACTCAAATCAATTCAAGATAACTTCTATGTTAACCCACCAGGTCCTTGTGTCGTGTTTGCAGCACGACAAACACTTGCAATTTACCACTGAGCCCTGGCAGTGTCTGGGCTGCTGAAGCATCAGAGACCTGACCCCAGTCATCCCTAGATGTCATTTTGCATCCCATTCAGGGATTTATTTTGGGTAACTGCAACGCAGATAGAGGTAAGATCTCTTGAGCTGCAACCAGCTTCTCTGGGAGGTCTCACTGATGCTTCAATTTTCTCTCCTTCCTCTGAAAAAAGGCTTTGAGGACGATTCTCTTATCTCTGCTTGTTTTGTTTTGGTGTCTTATGTGGCAGAATGTCTTGAGGTGTTTCTCCTCTTTCCTCCTTTCCAGTTGTCTGTCTCCTTCCATCACTTTGTCACCCTCAGCTGCTTGTTAGTCTCTCTGATTTGCTCCTCCTTCTCCCCAGTTGGTCCATTCATCATTTTTCCTCAGTAGTCCATGCTCCTTTCTCTCTCACTTCTTATGTGTCTCTTGTTTCTCCTTTCTCCCCAGTTTTTCCCCCCCTAGTGTCGGAACTTCTTTCTTTGATTCCCCCCTCCACCTCCCACCCTTTATAGTGCTGTTATCTGTGATTTTGGCAAAGAGCACATTTATTGGGGAGGAATATCCCCATGGCAACGCAGCAGATGGTGACTTTTGATTAGCTTGGCTTTTTTTTTTTCCCCCCGACTGCCAAATCACAATCCGTCTTTGAAATTAAATCAGGCTGTGATAGCATCAGTTGTTCTGGAGAGGGGACGAGAGAGAAACAAGACTGAAGTATTACAGCGGGAGCCAGGATGTAATGCAAATTCGTGTTTTTTAACCCCAGCAATAAAACCCCCTGTTCATTCCGGGAGCAGGGGAACCGCAAAAGAGGGAACAATAACATTAAAAAATAATAGGAAAAAAAAAATGTTATCACCCCTCATGGGCTCCTTACTCTGACCATGCTGGAGACTGTGTCTCTGCAACACCAATGTTGCTCCTTGCCAACTGACTTGGCATTGCTGGGCCTCATTCTGCAGCTGCTTAAACACCATTGAGGGTTTTCCTCATGTCACGGGTGGTGGGAAGGGGCCAGGTTCTTAGCTGAGCAATTTGAGTAACTATTTAGTTATGGGGATGCAGTGTCCAAGGTGGGAAGGGAAGCATTAGCAATCAGTGGGAGGAAGGCTAGCAAGCAGCTCCTGGAAGGCACTGGAGGGAGGTAAGAGGAATTTAGGGTGAAGTGAGGAAGCAGAGGATCTGGAAAGAGTGGGTGGCATCACCAAGCAAAGATGCTGAATATTCCAGGGCATGGGAAAGTGTAGAACTGTCTTTAATGGCACCAGGGAGGTCTGAGCCTGAGGAAGGAAGGGTGCAAAGTTCTGCCAGCCATGAAGAGAAAGTTACAGGGCATAGCCCCATGGAAGATGGGAAACCAGATACTGAAGTTAAACAGTAAAGAAAGAACTTTCTTGAATGCTTCAGAAGTGGGTGGTATTCAAGTACCATGAGCTCCTTTGCCTGGTGCTTTTTGGAGGGTGACTAAAGGTGAACGCAATTGAGTGCTAATCATAGCCAAAGATAAAGGAGGGCTTGAAAATTAAAGCTGCAGAGAAGAGACTACTAATGACCCCACAGTTTCATGGGAACTGATGCACTGCTCAGGCTGTGAGTCCACCGGACGGCTATCGCCACTTATTAGTGTTTCCCACACAGGAGTTTGGGAGGCGGTTGTCTGATCGCAGACTCGGCTCCTCTGGCTGCAGCATCTTTACCAGTTGTAACTAAAGGTAAATAAAGGGTCATGTTCTATCTTGGTGCGAGGTTCAGCTGAGATTGTGGAGTTTCATCAGCAACGAAGTGCCTTGAAAGTTTCCTACCTGGGATTGCCCTTTCCTGGGCTTGTAGTACGTGTATTACCTTATTGCTGTCTACAACTACCTGAGGGGTGGTTGTGGCCAGGAGGAGGTTGCTCTCTTCTCTCAGGCAGCCAGCACCAGAACAAGAGGACACAGCCTCAAGCTGCGCCAGGGGAAATTTAGGCTTGAGGTGAGGAGAAAGTTCTTCACCGAGAGAGTCATTGGCCACTGGAATGGCCTGCCCAGGGAGGTGGTGGAGTCGCCAACTCTGGAGCTGTTCAAGGCAGGATTGGACGTGGCGCTTGGTGCCATGGTCTAGCCTTGAGCTCTGTGGTGACAGGTTGGACTTGATGATCTATGAGGTCTCTTCCAACCTTTATAATACTGTGATACTGTGATACTGATACTGTGTATTTTCTGGTACTTTGGAGAGCAGACACATGTGAGCACTTGGTGTGCTTCATATGAGCCTTGAGATACTCAAACTCTGTCACTAGGCTTTCTCTTTTGCCTTTGCAAAGAGACTCTAACTTTCCATTACGTAGCCTGCTACAAGCTGCTTCTGGAGAAGCTCCGATTTAATGTAGGATTCAAACCTGCACCCTTCTGGAAAAATCTTTAAATATATGAGTTTGCCCTGTCCTTCACATTAAAAGAAGTGATAGAGGACTTCTCACTGCACTGTCTGAAAAGCAGTCCCATTACTCACTATGAGCCATGGGCCACCATCACATCTCTGACTTTTTTAGTCAAAACAGTTCCTTCTCCCCTCCTGCTCTTCAGAAGACTATGCGCGCTGTCTTCTTTCAGGATAAAGCCTATGTCAAACAGATAAAGTTTTGCTGCAGATGTTGTTGCTTATGTTGGAAATCTTGGTTCAGGAGTGTTTTGTATATCATATGTGTTAGATCTGAAGTTCTCCGAGAAGAAGATAAGATTAGGGTGTAGGAGGTAACTCGGGTAGGGACCCCACTGAAGCTTAATTACCAAGAGATACCTCAGGGCCTGCTTCTTCCCTGTGAGACACAGGCACAGGGGAGAGCTTCAGTCTGCAGCGGTTCACGTGTTGGTGGAAAGTTCATGGGCACAGGATCTAAACCCTTGGCTGATGGGGATGGGGGTTTCTAACTCTTGGTTCATTCTGTTTATATGATAATCCTAGGTTAGACAAGAGTTTTTATCTGCTGGGTTCTGTTTCTTCCTGTTTTGTTCAGATGGTCATTTTGTTTCTTGCCCCAGGCACCTTGCCAATGTCTGTCAGTCCCCAAATCTCTCTTTCCCTTGCTTCCATCTTACACTGCACAAGTGCCTTGCAGCCATGCTCTTCTGTTCCTTTACATGCAGCCCTCTAGAGCTGGTTGGCATCCAAAGTGCCCGTCTGTAGGAGCCATACATCACGTAACTGTGTGCTTGCTCTGCCCTCTGGTCCCGTTTTGCCCTGGCTGCTCACCTCTAACAGGGTGTGGGAGCTGCAGATGGATGAAAGCCAGGCCTGGCCCATAGCCTGACCCTGCAGCTCATTCGTTAGCACAGCATATGTGTTTAGAGTGGTCCCAGCATGGCAAGCGTGGCATCCACAGCGCTGCGATCCAGTCTTAAATACTGCACAAAACAAACCAGCTGTGACACCCCAGCAGAGCACTCAAGCCTCTCCAGCTTGACACCACATCATTATGTATTGATGCCATGACACCAGTGCTCAAAATAGAATCAGGACAATTTGATTTCCTGCAGATCTCAGGATGGGGTCATAAAAATGGAGACTGTTCTGGAGAAATGGGGTAGGGTGGAAATGTTTGTAGTGACATCACAGCCACTTCCATGCCAATGGCCTCCTACTGCTGCAAACATGTGATTGTGATTTTGCTGCACGCTCCATCAGAAAAGAGCCAGGCTGGCCAGGGAGGGAGAGGGAGGGAGAAGGGACAGAAATACTCCATTCTTGTATCTCAATTCAACTGTCTGACAATAGCCTCACAGCCCAGGGTGCTGAGTGATCAAGAGTGAGGCTGTGGAGCTGAGGCTGCTGCCAGATCAGTTGAGCATGGGGGGGTTGTGGCAACCTAACTGAAGGCTGAATGAGGACCCTGGACTTTTACATTGGAGGATCCTGGTCTGCATTAGGGTGCTATATTGGAGGGTCATGTGGTCTTGTTTTGCTCAGTCTTCCTTACTAGTCCCGTTTACTTCTAACGTCATTTTTCTTGGCAAGAAATATGGCTGCAAAAGCCACCGTGTAGTTTTTGTCTCTTAGGAGTTCCTATTATAGGGAGGAACAGATCTGTATGTTGGGTTTTCACCCACAAAGCAAAGAACAGCGGGGAGAGATTTAAGCAGCTGAGGCAGAGGAAAGAAACAGAGGTCAGCCCAGAAAACAAAGGTGGTTTGTGTCTGAGGGCATTGCTGGAGGACCTCTCAGGTTGGTTGCCCCACAAAAGCAGACTGCAGAGATCAGCCCTGGCTGTGTCCAGCACATGTAAGCTTTTGGGGGCTGTGGAGGGGAGCAAGTGGAATGCAGGGGCGAAGGGAACCAGCTAATGCACCCATCTATCAGATTAGGTCATCAAAAAAACAGACTGCTTCCATCACTGTCCAAAGGGAGACTCTTGCTCCCTGATTAATGGGACGGTGGTCCTGTTGTTGCCACTCCAGGGAGAGGGGCCACTGCCACCACAGTGTGCAGCAGGCTAAGAGTTTAAAATCCTATTAGGCAGAGACTAACAGTTGCAAAAAGAAAGCAGGTATCCCCTAGTGGGGATTTAAAGATGTTTAGACGTAATTGGATTTTCCAAGCAGATGTCATTATTGTTAAACAGTTGCCCACTTGATATGTTCAAGTTGTTGGCTGTAATTGCTAAAATTAGCAGGTCTGCACAGAGCAAAGGTCAGTCGGTTAATATTGTGATTTAGTATTTTATGAAGTAATTCCAAATGCTTTTATGTATGTTTTTGTTTTTGCAGCCTAAGCCCACATTAAAGTAGTTGTGGGCCCTGCTAATAAAATAATGACTCAGCCTCTCTCTGCACAGGCTGCTGGGCTCGGCGGCGGCGCTCCAGTCGCCTTTGCTCCCTGCTCTTTCTGCTGCCATGGGCCAGCTGGGGCCACAAGCTTGGGTTTGGTGCTGTGGTCAAACTGAATGTTTTGATCTGACCCCCAGTGTGAAGTGTTGTAGCAGTGCTGGTGCTTGAAATGAGCTGTTTGTGCCTGGTGATGGCTGGAAGGATGAGGGGCTGGTTTCCACGGGCAGATGAATGAAAGCTTCTCTCACTGGTACCTGTGGTCCTCATAGAGAGATCAGCTACCCGTGCAAGTGTATGCAAACACCTTCAGCCATGAACACACTCGAGAGTCACAGCACTGACCAGGCAAGGTCTGGAAATAGAGCATTTTAGAGGGAAGACGCTTTTCTGGAAGTGAGGGTGACAGAGCACTGGAGCAGGCTACCCAGGGAGTTTGTGAAGTCTTATTCACTGGAGAGGTTTAAGACCCGCCTGGATGCGTTCCTGTGTGACTTGGTCTAGGTGATCCTGCTGTGGCAGGGGGATTGAACTGAATGATCTTTTGAGGTCCCTTCCAGTCCCTAATGATTCTATGATTCTGTGAAATAGAGAAGCTGGAGGGCTGGGCAAGGCAAAAGCTCACAGGTTGTATGTGGCTCAATTCTTCTTCCCTATATTTTTTGCTGATCAAAGTCAATAGGTGTTTGTTGATCTGTTTATCTTGATCTCAGGTCAAGAAATATTGATATGTGTACATGAAGATATCCCATTAGAAATGAGACTGAAGCCAGGTTTTAGCCCTAGAAAGCTGAAGAGGTTGAGGAGCTGAGTGTTCAACTCTGGCCGAGATTTCAAAACACATTCTTTTGATAAAAGAACATTTAAGTTTCCAATTCAAAAAGTTCAGTCTGGAGTTTTTGTTTGTTTGGGTTTTTTTACCTTGGATTTCATCTGAAGCAGCTTAAGGTAAATTCAAGAGGCCATCTCACATGAACATGGTGTCCACAGCTAGTGTTGGCAAGAAGCATTTACTTGTGTTTGCTCTGACCAGAGCACCCTTTCTGTACCAAGCCACTTAAATCTTTGCAATCTTCCAGGTCCCAGTGCCTGCAGAACTGCTGGTGGTTTCTGAACTGTGAAGGAGCAGGAGACAGGATTCATCCCTGCACTGAAGTTTTCCCTGTTCTCATCACCACCAGCTTCTCTCTCTGTGAACCCTGCATGTTCCCACACTTCTACTTGTCTCCATGTGCTGTGTCTTTTTGTTACTGGGAGAGGAACTCAGAGGGAGTTAACAAATATGGTCTTGGTCTGTTTTCCAGATTGAGACTGACATCAGCTGCTAAGGAAGATGATTTAAGCTACATTTTTCTTTTGAAAACTAAAATGTTTTGGTTAAGGGGTGGCAGTGTTCTGGCTCACTTCACTTACTGCTGACTGCTCAGACTCCTTTACTAATATCACTACCTGGCAGTCTCCCTCAAAGCATGGGAGTCTGTTATTCCCATTTTGCAGTAGAGGAAACAGATGCAAAGACCTGCCCAAACACAGGCAGCAATTGCAATCTGAATTAGAGTGAAAATGTCCCTGAAAGTTAGTTCTAATCTCCAGGGAGGCATCAGTGGGCAGGGCAAGCTGGGAAACTCGAGGGGATATAGCGTGGGACCGAAAATAAGAGGCGTGTAGGATTTTAAGTGCCTAAGGTGATCTGGCCAAGCAAGAAACAAGGCTTGGCAGTTCATGTCAGCACTGGGGAGGGTGGAAAAGTGGCAAGAGCGTTCCTTAGCTCAGTGGAGGAGGAAAGCAGCATGCTGGCAAGCTGTGCAAGAAATGCATTGTGAACTAGCTGTTGCAGCTGTGAGCAAGACAATAAGGATGGTAAAGCACCATCTAAGTCCCCACATCCAGCCTTGCACAGACGGAACTAAACTCAGCCCCCTGGAATCTTTTTTCTCATCATTTGTACTTAGCTCTTTGTTTGAGTGATGCCAAGCAGAAAGTGACCATAGGTTGTCCCAGTCTAAGAGCCAAACTTGCCTGCATCATGCTCACTTTCATGCTCTGAGCTACACCGGGGTTCCTTCAAGGTCTCTGGTCATAATTTGCAAGGCTTTCTCAGGAAAAGTCCCCGTTTTGTTCTACAGTCTAAGGAATGGAATTTTCTTCCTTCCTTTGGTTTTTCATATGCCAGTCCCCATCATCTAGGCTCTGTATAACCTACTGAACCTCCCCCACCCTCTTGCCTGTATACAAAATCTTTTTTGAATGAATATGCATCTCCTTATGCACCAAAGGTAGAATATCCTGCACTCAGCCTTGGATTTGTGTATGAGGGTCATGCAGGTCTTTATTCTTCCTGCTTATAGACTTCAAGATTGACAGTTCAAGGAGTGCTATGACAACCCAGATCTCTCTTAGCTGTCCATCAACCAGCCTGTCTCCTCTTGATATATTAATCAACTCAGTCTGACAAAGATTGCTTTCACATATGTCTATATATGGATATGTTATTTATGTATGAATATATTGTATATCCTAAATACATATAATTTACTGAACCAGCACTATCACCTTACACAGGCCTAAGAGAATCCCACTTTTTAGTTTGGAATAACTCTGTACCTTTATCTATGAAGTAGTTACTCCCAAGTCTGTATCAGTTGTGTCATGTCAGCATTTATTAATACTGCTTGTAGTAGATTCCATCCATTGAGAGCACACCCCACAGCTTGCTGTTGATGCTTGTGCTGGGAACATTTTCATTTCTGGTATTCTCTCCTGTTTGTTGTCACAGACCTCAGTTGGCTGTCTTCTTCCACTTCTGTTCTCTCCTGCCCATCCTCGATGACTTTCCAGATGATTCTCTTGCTGTTCAACAGTGACTGATTGTGACCTCTTACTGTGTGGCATAGCTGTGTCTTCAGCAAAGGGGGAAGTGGTCTGCTCACTGGGGCCAGATGAAGCCCATTCTACCTATGGCTCCATAAGGTCAGATGACAGGCTGTGGTGCCATTTTTCATCATTGTTTCTAATGCCATTGGACTACCAGGCAAAGTTTTCATGGGACAGCGGAAATTCAATGGCAAGGGGATCCTCATGTTCCTGGACAAAGTAGTTGGAAGGTGCCATTAGCCAAATTTGAACTCAAAGTACATTGCACATCCTTCATTATGAAGGTAATGAATTACTGGAGCCTCCTCATGTGGGTATTTCTAAACCCGGAATGAGCCCTTTTCCTAAGATCATGATTCAATGATTGTCATGAGCTCTTCAGAATTTATAACTAAACCTAACACTTCCAGAAAAACTGAGTTCTCCTGCTGGTACCCAAAGAAGTGCCCAGAATGAAGCTCATTCACAGCCTTAGCCTCTTTTCTGTGCACTTTTTTGGAAATCTGTCCCAAGGTATGTGCATGTGCAATGGGGTTGCCCTCTGACCTTGATGTGGTAATGTTCAGCTTGAGGAGCTGGGCTTATCCTGCATCTGTTTCTGTTCCTTGGATTTGTCATTGCTGTGGAAAACGCAGTATCCTCACAGGGAGTTGTTGCATGAAGATGTCTCCAAAGGAGTGCCAGTAACGAGATCTCATCTGTCTGTAACAGTGTCGTAAACACCTACTAATGGCAGCATGCGTTGCAGATCACTGCTCTCCATTATCTACCTCCTTCCATTATCCTACGTTTTGGGAAGGAGTCAAGAGCTGGCCAGACTGAAGAGCATATGTGCAGCGTATGAGCTGGCTGCCGTCCTGACACCCATCATACGTGTAGTGCCGCGAAGCCAAGGGGGCAGCCGTGTCAGCCAGTAGAAAGCAACAGAACAGAGGAAGGAAGAGAGGCAGTTGAGCTGGTGTGTATTGGGGAATGGCTTTGTTTTGCTAGGTTTCTCTGTCAGTGAGGGATCAGTAGCATGGACGTACCTGTCATATTTTGGCCATTAAATTTGCTGTAAGGCATCGCTCTGCTGGGCTGGAATATGGAGCTGAAGGAAGTGCAAACCAATGAAGGACCCCATTGTCCCATGGGCTCACCTCATAAGGGAGATTTATTTGGATTATTGTTTTTTTTAGGATTGTCCATTGGACTTGAGGATGATCCAAGCTTACCACCCACAAGCCCCTGGAAGGTGGTGACAGCTTCTAACCACTTCCAGCGTGGTCCAGTTGCAGAGGCTTGGCAAAAATTTCAAGACCAATTGCTGTTCCTATTCTCTGTTACCCAGAAGGGGATGTGGAACATCAGAAAAGTCTGTTGAAGGGTCCCAGCCCAGTTATCTACTGCAGAGCGGGGCTGTGCATGGAAGGAAGGATGTGATGCTGTCTCGTCCTGTCTCTTCGCAAACTATCTTTTCCCATGCTCGGTTTTGATTCTGAGAGCTCATCTCAGACTGGATGGCTCAGTAGATTATCTTGTCTTGGATTTGTGTGTCCTGCCCATTTAAAAAGTCTGGAGTATTTTTCTCCCATCATCCCCAAATGGGGCACGCTCGCTGTCTGTCCGTCTGCTGCCTGCAGCAGGCATTGGAGGTTAGCAGCCATTCAAGAGAAGCCACTGCTGTGAGCCAAAAAGGTCTGCAGGATAAAGAAAGGGTTGGAGAAAGGCAGAGAGAAAGGAAAATGAGACAATCACACACTGAGTAACTAGACCTAAACTAGCCTGGCAGCCCCATCCCTAGAAACCAAGGCTTTGAAATGAGAAATGTTTTTCGTATCTTAAATCTCAAGTACAAACAATAAAAACCAGCCCAGACTGTGTTCTTTGAAGAGAAAGTACGAGTGACCTGAACAGTGGTTATCAGCAGCGTCATTAAGATAAACCCTTAACATGATTTAAAGTATCCGAAACCGAAGGCAGCACTTTCAGATACTAACAAAATGGTCTGACATTGGGGATGAAAATCAATAGTAATCTGATGTCACTAAAAATACTCAAAAGTGTCCCATGACTGATGGAGGTGAGATTAGTGTAAATATTTGTATTCTAATCAGTGGCACGCGAGGGCTGGAGGCGGCCTTTCTGTCTATTTAATTAATGGAGTGGCTTTTTAAAAGGATCCTAATCATATGTGATTGTATCTGCTTATCAACATTTTTGCTAATTAGATGATATGGAGGCAGTCACTCTGCTAATTCCCTCATCCAAACAGCATATCCTGCACAGATAAAGTACAGTCTCTTTTTAATAAGAAACAATCATGAGACAGACTAACCTTAATGGTGCTTATTATCCAAGGATCTTTGGGATTTTCTCTTCTACCTACCCCCTCCTCTCTTTTTCCTTCATTCACTGCTTCAGTATGCCAGATGGATGTGGATGCAGTGGTCCCTGCTCCCTCCTCCCCAGCTCCAGACACTGCCGCCACATCCAGCCTGCTCTTCCCTCCCAGCAAGTCAGTGGGGCTGCAGGGGCAGAGGATGTTAACCAGATTGGGATGGGAAAAAAAAAAAAAGCCCTTAGCTCCTGGTCACCCAGACCTCAGGTGACCCCAAATTTGCAAACCTGATCCCTGTCCTTGCTCTTGGCACCCCAACAAGCCCTGGTCCAGAAAAAGGTGAGCATCTCTGAGCTCTGAAAGCACTCTATTATTATTAATACTGATACCAAACGCAATAGTGATCATGATATTTTCTGTTTCACAAGTGGTCAATGAGCAAAGGGGGTCTACATGAGTGGTTTCTTTTCAGCCCTGTTGATCCTGTGACAAGGCCAGTGTCCTTTTATCTAAACCAACATGAGTCAGAAACATTTGTTCCAAGTCCTTTGACTATCCAAACAAACAAGAGTTGTGCTTTGCTCCACCAGTCAAACTGTCATCGAGTGCCTCCCCCCAGGGTGGCCTCATCAGAGGGGAGGATGCGCTCAGCTGTGTTCCTGGGGAGCACAGCAAGGGATGGGCACATTGGGACGACCTCCTGCTGGGGGGTGACCAGAGGGACTTCTCAGCCTTTAGAAGATTGAAAAATACATAGAAAAGTTGCCCTAAAGAACGTCTCCTTGCATCTCAAAATATAAGGACAACATCTTCATAATGAGAATCTGTCCTAAATGGGTGTAGCTGCCACCCCAAGAGCATCCAAGTAGACCTAGAGGAGAGAAGGATATGTGCCTGGTGTTTAGTTTTGGGAGATCAAGATTTTGCTTGCTGCTTTTGCAGCTGTGAATGTTGAGTAGAAAAGGCTTAAACTGCATGGATTTCCACCTCCATGAGCAGGAGGGAATGTTTACATGTTCTATGCATTGATCTGTGTGTTGTGCACAGCACAAAGGTTGGCTGTGTGATAGATGATGGGGTGACTCCATGGAGTGCTGGCTGGAGACACAAAGTGGGATGCACAGACCTGGCTCTGGATTTTCTGAACTTCAGATTGTGGGTTAAGAATTAGCAAAGCTTCAGGCAAGAAGACATCCAGTTTCTGGGTAGGAAGAGGTAGGAACCTCACAAAACCATTCTATTTTTTTGAGGAATGAAGACAAAGAGGAGGCCTGGTCCCCTTCAGTAGAGTCAAGGAGGGGCTTGACATAATTTTTTATGTTAGATCATGCCCTCTGCCCAGGACAAGGCCTTGCTCCATTCTTGGAAAGTCCAAACAGTGCTGTAACTTGTGTCCGTGAACTCTAACCTCAGCAGAATTCAGAGAACTTTGATTTCATTGCCTGGGTCATCTCCATGTGTCATCTGCCCTATCCTCATCCAGGCATGATTACTCTGAGGTTGTATGCAGCAACACAATAGGCCACTTCGACTATTCCTCCTCTTTGGCGTGGTCCTTCCTCTCCATGTTATGCACAGGAATTAATTCAATATTGACCCCTTTCCCAGAACAGTTTCCCATTGCCAGTTCCATGACCAAAGGCTTCAACTTAAAAAGACTTTTGGGCCAAGGATTTTGCTGCAAGCCGTTGAGTCCTGGGGCTTAATGAGGCACTGCTTATCAGCAAAGCATGCTTATCTGGAGCCCGTCGATGGTGTACCTGCTCCAGCCCCATCGTGAGCGAACATGTTTTACCACCCAGTTACAGAAGGCCGGGAGCATGCGCGGTCAAATGGCATGGCACAGCTGGTGCGTGGTAACTCGTGAAGCCACAGCAACTTTATCACTTCACAACATCCATACATAGCCACAGCCTTGAATCTTCTCAGGAGAAGAAAGGATGATGAGTTACTGTCCTGGGATTTTCTCTCTGTCTCCAGTCAGTGGGAAGTGGTATGTGGAGCATTCATTTAACAAACCAGAGGGGAAAAGCTGTAGATCAGCTTCTCATTATTTCATTGCTGGCTCACACCATTGCTTGGGTTTGTGCCTGACAGTTCAGTGTGTTACTTGAGGCCACTCAAACATTCTGCAGAAACGATGCCACCCTCTTCTGAAAGTGTGGGCTTTGTCCAAGCAAGGAAGGCCTGCCCCAACTAATGGGTTTATCGGTGTCAATTCTGTCTCTATTTTAGGTCTCATTTTGCAAAGGAGGTGACCAGTTTCCTCTTGGCAAACCAGTTCCTGTTGAGACATGGCACCCCAGCAGAAAATATTCTAGAGATGGTTCTTGTCACATGGACCTCTGAAGTAAAGCAACCCTAAGTGAGTAAATATGCCAATGGGGCTGGTTTGCAGGTGCTGGGGGATGGAGGACCCAAGTGATACAAGACTTAGGTGAGGATCCTGATAATGCACACATAGACCTGAACTCCCCTGATTAAAAGAAGAAGCCCCCGTAGGAGGGATTGTAGGGGCTGCTGTTCATGCCCAAATATCAGTGTGTTATAACTGCATCCAGGAAGGGGGCCTGGGACATAAAAGTAGTAGACGAGGGACTGACCCATTACTGAGAAATTTACTGGGAGTGGGGAACTGGAGAAGAGACCGCACAACAAGAAGTACATTCTGATCCTGTTTATGGGCACCTCACATGTAGAACTGCCTGGAAGAATGAAATTTCCACGTTGTCTCAGCAAAGGTTTAGTCCAAGTTTATTGCTGAGATTAAAAGACTAAAGAATATAAATTATAAACGTGATGACTTAAGAGCTCATAAATTCAGCACACAACCCGATTCCAGAAAGCTCTTGTGCAGTGCAGCCACACTGCCTTAGGCTTGTGAGTTGCCCTTGCTCCCGTTGCTCAAACCTTCACTCCTCAAACAGCCTTACTGCCCTGTCCTGGCTTCTGAGATGCTGCCTATGCGTGTGTGCAGATCTTTGGAAGGACATGTACACACTGGCCAGGGATGTCTTTCTGTGGACACTGTGCTGCTTATGTACAGACATGGCTCCCTGCAGCTGGATCTGCCCAAACACCAGCGGTAGTGCTGGAGTGCCATTAGCCTGGATCTGGCTGCAGTGACATTGCATCTCCTGGGAGCAGGGACAGTCCCCCTGAGCTGCAGAGCCATTTGCATTTAACCAGGGTCTAAATGTCCTCAGCATTTACAAATGAGCATTGTGGTCTTTCCCATGTTCTCTGAGCTGTGGTGGAGACTTCCAGAATGGAAAGGATGAAGCTTTTGACCAATGCAGCACAGGTCCCTCCCCAGTCTCCCGCTTACCCCACTTGTATAGCCTACTCTGGGGCTGGGTGACCCCTGTGAACAGAGGGCTGAGAAGAGATTTTCAAAGTGGTTAACGTGCCAGGCTGCTTCTTGGGTGAGTTGTGATGAGGTTTCTACTGCTGGCTCATTGATGTCACTGAGTTTGTCCAGGAGAAAGTTCCTTAGACAAATTGCTTAGGTGTAAGCACCTTGGCATTATGTACTTTTTCCTCTTTTCCTAGGAGACCTGGAAACCAGCCTGTTCCTAAGATTGGTTCAGCCTGTGCCAAGGACACAGCTTTTGGTTTGGGAACCCTAGCTGAATTCAAGCCAGAGATGCAAGATTCAGTGTCACCTTGCTGTACTGCAGGGAGCAGAGCTGATGCCAGAGCCCTGAGAGAGTGAGGAGAGATGGGGACAAATCCTGAGGGGATGCCAGAAGATGCCAGGGGACTTTCTCCCCAGTCGAGTGGCAAACCCGCAGCACACAGCAGATGTGGAGGGGATGGGCTCAGTAGATGGCTGCTGCAGCCCTCATGACTCCATGTCCTTGCGCAAGGGCACAGGGAGTCCTTGTGCTCTGGCTGGCTTGGAGTGAGGCCTGGCCTGCGCTCCAGGAAGCAGAGCCCTGCTGCGCCCGGTGCACAGGCCCCAGCTGTGGTGGGCCACGCGAGCCAGTTCCGAGTGCTCCTTTGGCCACTGGGGCTTATTCTAGGGTCTAGCGTGAGGGCTGACAGCGGTGCTTACAACAACATATGCAGGCCTCTCTCAGCAAAACCAAGTCCCTGAGCTCCTGCCATGTTTCTCTGAAGAAAGTGGATCAGGGAGGTATCTGCTCCTCCCAGGTCCAGGCCAGGCGTTTCTGGCTCGGAGGTGCCGGTGTAGCACCCACCAGTCCCGTGGGGCAGTGTAAGTGTGGAGCGTTGTGTTGAGTACGGCTGGTGTTTGCAGACCTTCTTTTAGTGAATGAACCATAGGAAAGGAGGAAGCGATATGATATAAAACATTTTTCATTACTGTAAAATCCACACTCCTGCTGTTTTGGTTTTCTGTCTGACTTGTAACACTGTCTGCATTGGCCAAACCATTTCCTATCCTGGTTGAAGTCTGTTTGGTGGTGGTTTGGTCTGATGAGACCATCTTCCCTTGGTGGTGGTTTGGTCTGATGAGACCATCTTCCCTCGCTTCCCTCCACCAAGACCCTCAAAAACATTGCAGATTCACCCCGAATGTTTGCCACTCCTCAGCACCCCATTTGTGTGACCCACCAGAACCACCCTCTCCTGGGACTTCATTCTGAACAAGGAGCAGAGGGAGCATTTAGCAGGTGAGAGTGGATGAAAAGGAGGTAAAGGAATAAGGAAGGAGGGAGGGGAGGAGGAATGCAGAGGTATGTGGCTGCATGTTGTGGTGTGTTCATGCATAAGCAGGCCCGCTTATCGATACCCAGATGTAAGCGTGTGTGCGAGGTAATATCTCCTGAAACAATGGGTGCTGCTCGGCTCAGGGAGCACTGCTGGAACCTCCCGCCAGATGCTGCCGTGTTATCAGGTTGCAGCAGGCGTTCCCATCTAATCGGGGATCTGAACCCGTAAGCCACACCCGGGGCTTTCAAAGCCTCTCCTCCAGCCCTCAGCCTGCTTTGCGTCTGTGAAGAGGGAGGGCAACAGGGGACAAAAGGGGCCAAGCCTCTCCAGAGGTGGCACCCGACTAGTCTGGCTACCCAGCCCAGCTTCACACCTCAGCAGGGATGCAGGAGCTAGTGTTTCCATCAGTTTTCAGCAGGGATGGCACTGGTTTGACCACAGGAATCCCAACCAGCCCTTGCCAGAAGGAGGGTGCCCAGCCAGAGCACTCCCTGCCCAGAATCATTCAGGGGGCTGTAGATAATGTCAGAGGGGCCTAACTGACTGGTTTGTTCCCCACCCCATATGGGGCAACACTGGCAGCTGGGGTGCTTTTCGGTTTTAACCTTTTGTATTTCTAAGGAAGGCCTCTAAGAAAAACTTATAAAATCCCTTGTCTCTCCCTAGCACCAAAAAGCAATGACCACTAATCTTATGTGGCTCATTACTGGGTAAACAGCTCTGGAACTAATTAATTTGATGGTGTGGAGGCTGCCCACCTCTTTCACCAAAATCAATTAAGGAAAAGCACATTTCCCCTTCTTCTCCCTCGCCAGCCTGTGCTGTCTTGCAGTGAGGCAGAGTGGCGAAGGGACAGCAAGGACTGGCCCATCTTTCCCAGGACTCCCGAAGGATCTGAATACAGAGCCAAACACAGGAGCCCAGCAAAAGGGGATTAACAAAGTGGAGGGAGAGACGCGGCTGCTTCTTCACAGCAGGAGTGGGGATGCTCCCGGGGGGATGGCTGGCGGTGGGAAAGCTTGATTGCCACATGCAGCCACGCCACACTGTGCACCTCCCTCCCTCCATCCTGGCTCCCCAAAGACCCCCGTGAATTGTCATTCCTTGCTGATGCAGGGTGGGAATTGACCGTCAGGCTCTGGGAGCATTTTTTATTTGCATGGCTAATGAGCCCCTCCAGAAGGGGCTGTGAGGGAAAGGTGGGTGGGAATTGTGACACTGCTTGCCAAGCAAGGGCAGAGGTGTGTGTTAAAAAGCAGCTGGCAGGCAATGTAGTGAGGCAAATTTTGTGGGAGGCAGTGGTAGAATTCGGAATGGGGTCTCATGCAATTTTTAAGGCTTTTGGTGCTGGGGGTTTAAAACCACAGCCCCAGAGTGAAAGCAGAGAGTGTGCTGAAGGGGCTGCAGCTCCCCTCTGGTCTGGGCTGGGTATAGGGAAAGAGGGTCTGAGCTGGGAGGGCAGGTGTAGGGAAAGTGGGTCTGAGCTGGGAGGGGAGGTGTATCAGCATCACACCGCTTCCCAAAAAAATCAAGCAAGAGCAGGACCTCCTTCTGTGCTTGTTCTTCTGCCTCTGCTTCCAGGTAGAAATGAGAGCCAGGTCTGAGCAAAGTGGGGTTGAGTGATGGTAGGGCTCTGTGAGCATGCAGCTCCCCAAACCTACTCTTTTGTGGAATGGAAGACAACTGTCCTCATGACATGGTGTTGAGACACTGGGCCAAGCTGGGTAAAATCTGAGCATTATTTTTGTAAATGCCTCCATTTGGTCCATATCATCTCCTCCCATCTCTTTTTGAAATGCCCTTCTATTAATAAATAACTCCATTCTCCATTTCTCCATCTCTACAGCTCACGTTGAAGTAACTGGGAGTTTGGGTTTGGTTTTTATAGACATTAGCAATAGATTTTATCTTTATTAAGGGCTCTCTCTCCACTTCCCCAACCTTTGCTCCATTGCACTGAGCATGGCAGTCGCTGGAGCAGAGGGAGCAGGTCCTGGGCTGAGCTCAGCACAGGGAGAGAAATGAGAACCTCTCCCTGGTTGGGCCAGGGCAGAAAGGTTTAAAAAGGACCAGGTTCCTCCCTGTGCATCGGTGACCTGTGAGTACATCTCTATAGCGTCTATAAGGCACTTGAGAAAACAAGTGAGAAATTTTGAGTACAGAATATTTAAGAAATTGAGTATCTGAAAAATTTCTTCCCCAAGGTTTGGGGTTTTCTTTGTTGTTTTCTTCATGGACGTAGGTATCTGGCTTGGGAAATGCCTATAAGGAAACCTCCCTGAATGCAGTCATGATCCTGAGCCACCACATTAGTTTGGGGAACATGTTCTTTTTTTAAACTGTGGGCTGCAAACATTCCCTGGAAAATATTTGAGTCTTCGAGTGCATTGGTTGGTCGTGATTGGGCAGGGAAGTCACAGGACAGCATTTTTATCCTTTGGTTGGATGGCAGCATGGTTCCTGGCAGGGAAACCAGTGCATGTAAATTAGAATTGTGGTTTCCATGAACACTATCATATATGGATTGGAAGCTGATTTTCCAAGAGCAGTCCTGCCAGGAAAACTTGTGCTTTCTCACATAGCCCCAGGCAGCAAACACAAGTGACACAAACATGGTAAGGGTGAGTTCATTTACAACTGTGACTGTTCAAGAAGTATTTCTAAAATTTGCCTTCCCTGCTGTTCCTGCCCTGTCCCCCCTTCCTCCTCCCCTTCCAGCTATGCCGGAGTGAGCTAGGAGCTTTGGTATCCAACCCTCTGCAGCAGCTGGTGCTGGGCTGCCGGGGACGGGCCCTGTGGCCGGCACACCTGGGTGCAGGTAAGGCTCTGGCAGGGTGGGGACTGGATTCCTTCCCAGCCCTTCTCAGCAAACAGCTCCTGCCCGGAGCCCTGCGTTCCTCTGCCCTTATCTCCCTGCACTAGGGAAAGCTATAAATGTTATTGGCCATGAAGTTATTCATCCCCTTCAAAGTTACACCTATGTGAAACAGGCTCTCCTGCTAGAAAAGGAGCCTGCTCACCCAGTGGGTTTAAAGATTATTTTTTTTTAATTACAATCTCTAAGAACGAAGTGCATTAATGCATAGTGATGCTAATAGCACTGGATCTGTGTAGACCTAATTACATGTGTTACCAACAAGTAAATAACCACAGCATTTCTTACAAAGTAAATATGCTCTCTCTCCATGGTTGGCTGACTAGAGGTGCAGAAGCAGTAGCCCAGCTGGTCAATGCAGTTAACAGCGGAGGCAGTAAGTGAGAAGTAAGATATGGGAGCTTGAGTTGGGACACATGTAGGTCCTGCCTTCGCTGCAGGCACAATTCAACCCACTTGGGCCCAGGGATGTGACACCAGGTCCTGTCTCTGCTGGAGACCTCTATCACAGATGGATTTGGTGATGCTCCTACCAGAGCAGTACGCAGCAGTGGGGGGGTATCAGCAGAGATCAGACTTTTAAAGCTCAGAGGAACCCACTGTTGCCTTCTGGGAGTTTATAAAATTCATTCTGGTTCATACCTGTTGTCTTAAACACAATCTTTTCTGAGGAACTCAGCTCAAGAAAAAAGAAGCTTAGCTAGGCTAACTAGGAGGACCCAATGATATAAAGGGTTGGGACATCCATTACATCTCTGTGAAGCTGGAAGAAGCTATTCCCCCTTTTATAGTATGTCTCCTATTTTATTAGACTCATGTACAAGCTATGTTTGCCTGTATTAGCCATCCTGTTTTTTCCCCCATGCTGTCTGTTGATGGCTCAGTCCAAGACCTTTGCAATACTTCAAGCCAGCTGAGCCTGGAGACCTCTGGATGATCCGGAGAGCAGTTTCCAATTGCTCTGTCCCATCTCCCTTGCTCTCTCCACCCACAGAGCAGATCTCTGTGGAGGGCTGCGCTGCCAGGGTAAAGCAGTGCAGGATGAGGCTTTCGGGGGAAGCAAGTGCAAGGCCCCAGCCAGCCTCTGTCCCACATTTCAACTTCTGCATCCCAACATCAAACATGTCACTGCAGTCTGAGACCCCACAGGCCTGATGGAGGAGCAAAACGAGAGGGCTGGAGGCAGCAGATCCTAATCTTTATTAAATAAGAACAAAGCTTATGCCGGCTAATGGGAAAAACAAACCGATGAAAGATCCGGCGAGCTCCTCAGAAGGACACAAAGAAATTCTCTCTGAACAAGAGCAGGCTAAAAATATTCTCGAATATTTATTTTGCTGGCAATGGCTTCACAGGCTCCAGATTTGATGCTGCCTCTTTGGGGGCTGGCATGGCCATCACAAAGATTTCAGAGGTGAGTGCTCCAAACTCTGCATGACACCCAGAGCCATGGCAGAAACAGCCTCACAGCCACGATGTGAGAGCACAAACTGCTTCAGTGCCACAACATGACAGCCAGTCCCTGTACACTTCTGTTTCTCTGAGGACAATAGAGTGCTTTACCAGTGGTTTAGGTCCATCCACCTGTTTGGACATGGTATGTGAGAGCCAGAGGTGCTGCAAGTGCCTTTCTCCAGTTTCATTGCCTTTCTTAATGTGGGTCCCTGCAAACAGGGTGCTGAGATTCTTGCCGCTGAGGTTCCTGCTGCTGAGGCTCCTGCTGCTGAGGCCTGCACAGATGCTGCACACTCTCTACATCATGACATCAGGGCCAACTTGCAGAGACCTGGAAGTACTGGTGGCCTTACCCAACTTGAGCCCACCATGTTCCCCCAAAATATCTTCATGAGGCGCTGGTGAGACCCAGGCCTCCTGCAGCAAGCCACAGCCTATACAGCTGTCATCAGCAAAGAAGTGGACATCAAAAAAACCCCAAAAGAACAGGAAGGTATCCAGGCTGCCCATATCACATAACAATCTTGAAGTGCAGACCATGCCTGAGAAAATCTGTCATGGTGGGAGTGTTTTGAAAGCTGTTGATCAGTACAATGTGGACTGCAGACCCCCAAAAGGTGAGCCTGCACCACACAGCGGTTTGCAGAGATTTGTCCAGCCCCACTGTTTCCCTCCTCTTGCCCTTGCTAGCTCCAACATGACCCCACAACCTCTGTCCAGTCAGTGGTCTTCTGAGATGGTTAGTGGGAGGTGATGGCAACCGCAGTGCTGGATCAGAACACCCAGCCAAGGCAGGCAGGAATAACCTCCGAGGTTCAAAGCTGCACCCCCACCCTTTCTTGTATGAGCTGAGCCCTAAACCTCTGTCCTGAGTGCCACTGAACTTGGCTGAAATTGTTGCTTCTGAAGGAAAAAGCAATGTAGTGATGAGAACTGCAGTTCCTCCTTTGCCTTCTCTGACCATGAAACCTCAGCCTCTGCTCTTTTAATGTGCTGTGGCTGAACTTGCTGTCAGCGGGTCAAAGGGAACATAATTTACTCAGTCTTTGATGCATTTGATACAGTTTGGGGTGAAAAGGGAGAGGGGGAGGACAGGAGATTGCGGGGGTAAGCACTGGTAAGAAGGAAGGAGGTTGACTGTTTGTATGGGAACTGGATTAGTATGAAGATGACAGAGCTATTTTCTAGCCAAAAGGGACTTACTGATAACCAGGAGGGTTTTGAGTGGAGCCAGGATCTCCACGTGCTCAGCTTGGCTTGGTGAGCAGGAGGCAGCCTAAGCATTTGTCTTCAGGCCTCTTTTTATCTTTTTCTCCAATTAGGAGATGGGCAAAGAGAGGGAGGAGGCTGTTTGTATTTTGTTGGAGTGTCCTGCTCAGGCAGAACCATGGGATGGCCACAGTTCCTTCCATGGCAGCCAGCTGTTATCACCTTTGCATCTCCTTAGCACACTCCTTGTCTTAGAGCCAGCTGCTTCACGGATCCTCTTTGCCCATTTTCCTGCTTTCCTGGAGGTTGC
Source organism: Rhinopomastus cyanomelas (assembly GCA_013400115.1). Lineage (NCBI taxonomy): Eukaryota > Metazoa > Chordata > Aves > Bucerotiformes > Rhinopomastidae > Rhinopomastus > Rhinopomastus cyanomelas. Next base: position 599,161 of record VXBP01007508.1, read on the forward strand.
AAGGCCTGGACCAGGTAAAGGAACCCATATGGCACCACAGATAGAGAAACCAGAGGTACCAGTATTCTGGTACCATGCTGCGGGAGCATGGGGAGCTCACAAAGAATGAGGACAGGCTGAAATGGGGAGAGTGCAGCCCTTTACACAACAAGCTGGTCCAGACTGTGCCATCAGCTCTTTCCCCACTGGCATGCAAACTTCACAGTGCTGTAAAACCCTCATCCTTTACCCTTCTCATTCCTCTGGAAACTACCATCAGCCTTGGAGAAGCTAGGGGCCATCAGGTGCCTCTTTGGGCAGGTTTTTCTACAGGTACCTAAGCTGCATCCTGTCTGTAGGCTTCAGGGCAGGACTGAATTAAAAGCAGGAGCTAATAGTTTTTGCAAAGAACCCCTCCTGATAGCACTGCTTTTGGGTCACATCACACATTGTGCTTGGGCCAGAGCCTGATGCTTTCAAACACAGGTTGGTTTCTTCTTTTTTTTTTTTTTTTTTTTGGTGGGGGTTGGAATAGAGGAAAATGGCAGCATCCCTTGTGAGAAACTACAGATTTTTCTCTCCAGCTTTTTTCTTGACTGGCTGGTGTTTACATAGGGACAAAGAGGCTGGGAGGAAGTGAAGTGATGTTGGCTGCTGTGGTTTCAGTTCTCACTCTACCTCACTACTGAGAAACTAGACCCGTGGTTTGGTTTGTGGCTGGGGGGAAGAGGAGAGGTCCTTGGATGCAGTCCCTTTCAGGGAGGCTCTCCCAGCCCACCAGCAGTGCAGAGGGGGATATGGGAAAGAGGAGAGAAACCCAGGCCCCACTAAACCCTGCTCCGGCAGCTGGCGGTGCATTAATATTCACTGCAGAGCGAGGGGTGTAAATTCACCACTATCTCCTCAGAGTTTGCTGTTGATGCTGTTCATCTCACATAGATGTCACTACTGCCTTATGAGCGCTCCTCCGAGCCAGCCGGTTAAATGGACCTAGTGCATTATAGTAATGGAGTAACTGTATAAAAACAATGAAATCCAATCTCTTTAAACTGATTTGATGTCTGCCTGAACCACAACATTTCCTGCTAATGGCTTCCTTCATTTTGTAACCGTGATCTCCACCTGATCGGATTACAGCTGTTTTTAATTACAAAGCTAATAGAGTTTGTAGGCAGTGTCAGGCAGACGGCGCATGCCTGGGCTGGGCACCGGGTGCAGAGGAGCCGGCGGGGGTCTGGGTGACTCTGCTAACACACTCAGCCCATCAAACCAACTGTCAAAGCACTGGGAGTGGGGTACAGCTAGGAGGGATGGTGATGTTTTTGTGTGTGGTGCCAATGTGCTGTTCTGTGGGACACTGTGTGGGAGCAGACAGCCCTGGGTTGTGCTCCTGCTCCATGCTCAGGGTATCCTGTCACCAGACTGGGCAGCTGGTGTTGCTTGGTGGCAGTTTTGGTGCTTGTGCTGGGATCACAGAAAGGTATGAGAAGGGCACAGACAGTTTTTTCTTGATGATGGAGTTTAGAAAGACCAAAAGAAGTACAAAAGAAAAGCAAAAAGGCCAGAATAGGGATGTACAGTGACTTTTGCAGCTGATGGGCTAGGAAAGAGCCCTGAGGATAACTGACATTGGAAAAAGCTCTCGAGGTTGAAGTCTTTCTTACAGCATAGTGTGATCCATTGTGGGGTCTGCATCCTCCACCTTGGCCCAGGCAGCGAGCCCCCAATGACCATGCCCACAGCTCACCAGCTTTGTTTTGTCCAGTAGTTCATCTGAGTATTGATTCCTCCATCTTTCTGGGTCAGAGACATAGATCAGCATATCTGTGAGGAAAGCAGCAGTGTGAAAGAACTGTTCCACAGCAGCTCTGGCCAGGGATGCCTGTTTAGCATAGCATGTGCCTCCATTGCAGGTGAGTCCCAGTTTACCTCTCTGGTGGTAGGGAAAAGTTCTGTGGGTGTGTTACAGGTGGTACTGGGTAGCTTGTGCTGATGTTTAGGATTCAGCTGAGGTTGGGCTTAATTCAATCTGATTAAAAAATCTCAGCAGAGAAACAACAGCATCTCCCCCTTGTACCGCCCTGTCCTGCCATGTGAACCACTGTGGGTTGATGGAGCAACTGTTCAACCAAATCATAATGCCAGGCAAGCTGGATGGCTCAAGGGCAAGCAACCCACTTACAGCAGTGGGGAATGGCGGGAGCAGGCAGAAGGAGTACCCTGACTCAGCCAAGCCTCCACGGAGGCGTTCCTGGGCAGTGTGACCCAGAGGTGCTCCACTCAATTTGCCTCGCCATGGGGAATGCTCATCTCTTGCTGTGGTAATGCCAGAGCTGCACATGTCAGGTTACACACCAGCCTTGTAAATGATTTAGGGTCCACATGAAGAGCACATCAATTATGTACCCTGGGACTTAATTATTTAGCTTGACAGGAGTATCTTCCCTTAATTTAATTGTCTTCTTGGTCTCCCCTATCACAACAGAGCCATGGGTGCTCTGCTGGGAAGGGTGTTTCAGCTCCTTCCCAGTATTGCCCAAACTCATCTGCTGGCCCCATCCCTTAGCTGATGAGGAAAATAACCCCCATCCTGTGACTCTGGAGCAAGGTGAGGGGCTGGGCCTGTGGACAGTTGCTGCTGTTCTCTGCCCTTTGGATGTGTCAGGGACTCTACTCTGGTCCTAAATGAGCAAATTCAGGCAGCTTTGAGGATGATGTGGAGTACGTGGATTCTGGGATGACTTTTTGTGATTTCCGAAGTGCTTTCTGGCACTTGGTTGCCCATCAGCAGCCAGAGAAGAGGGTTCTTGCAGCTCTTGCAGCTGCTCCCTGGCAGCAATGGGGATGCTGCTTGGAGACAATATCTGACTGTTATCACACAACATCATTCAAGTCAGTGCTTTGCTCCTCTCCCCCTAACCCCCAACTTTTCTTCTCCTAACACCTCTTCTTTTATCCAAACTCCTAAATCCCACATCTAGTGGAGATTTTTACAGAAACTCAAGCTTTTGAAAGTTGCTAATGCCATTTTGTTTTCACAGTGACATTAATAGACGCGGCAGAAGCGCAGAGCATCACAAGTTGGTCGGTGCTGCCGGGAGGCTGTGAGTTGTGGTAGCCGCAGAAGAGCAGGAGGCAAGGACACGGCTGTGTGTGAGGGGCACAGCTGAGGCAGGCAAGGGCCCTGCTTGACAGGATTTCCTCTCCACGCCATCTCTTCACAATGTCTTGGTATGTCTTCAAATGTGTTTATTTTTCAACCCTTAAAGACTACCTTTTCCTAAAACAAATACCGGGAGCCTAGGATTTTAAAGCAACCCTGCAATAACAAAGCAGTGTGTGCTGATCAGTTGTCACCAGCACCTCTACAATAACAAAATAATACACTAAATAATGCACTAAAACAACTGCTATGGGCATGCGAGGAAGGAAACATTTTCCAGTGTCAAGCCTAACACGACTTTGTTCTGCAGTAAGCTCAAGGGTCAGGAGGGGGATGTAAGGACCAAAACACCTTAAGCAGCATGACTTTAGTGTCACGCAGCAGGCAAGGTCGTTGGACACGCGGCAAACTCCCCTTCATTAGCATGGGGTTTAATAGTCTGGAAAAGGAAAAGAAAGCGAGGTTTTGCAATGAAACAGGAAGTTCCCTTGAATCCTGGAGCCTTTGAAGAATTGTCAAAGGAATGAGAAGTCTGGATGTTTGAAAAGTCTCTGGGTTACGGAGCCAGAGAGGGCAGGGGGACATGAGGAGGGAGGCACTGAACACACAACTTCTCCAGTCCCACACTCCAATCTTTGTTCCCCTTTTCTTTTTTTTCTTAATTATTTGATACTTTCTCACTGCTTAATTTTTTTTTATTTTCTTTACATAGCACTCTCTGAGGTTAACAGGATTTTTCTCAGAGTTAGAGCAAAGCCTCCATCCTACACTGGACTATTGCCGGTGCAGATTTGCCCACATCTTGCTGTGGAGTAGTGAGTGGAAGCAGCAGCTCTGCAATCCAGGCTCTGCTAATGCCTGATGCACAAAAGCTTTTTTTTTTTTTTTTGAGGAAGTATTTCTGGAGTTTGAAAAGATCTGGTTAGCTGCTTTTTTTTCTTTCTTAATTTACTTGTGCCCCTTCTACTTTTTGGGTGATCTAGTTCTGTGTGGCTGTGGGAGCAGGTGGGCAAACGCCTGCCCTTCCTAGAGTGTCTGGTTGACCAAGAGTCACCAAAGAACATTCCAGTATGATTTCTGACACATTTTCTCAGCATTTGAGCACTAAAGAAGCTGAAAAACTGTAGTTTGTTGGTTTAGCTTTTACTAGAGGTATTCTGTTTGCTGCAAATCTGGTTATTGTGATGATGAAAGACGAGACAGGGTTGAATTTAAAGGCCTGTTGCTTGCCTGTAAAGGGGACTAGACACAAGATCTGAGAGTCACTGTCAGCTAGGTGAAGACACCAGGAGAATGCCCAGCATGAGAGTGAAAGTCTTCATGGGGAATGGGTTTCTTTTCCTTACAAGCCCAAGGTGGAGAGGACCAGTTCCTTTCTTCTTAACCTCTGAAGGCAACAGGATCTACCCTTCCCTAGGCAAACTCTTGAAGGGTGTCCTTCCCAGTGCCCAGAAATGGCAAGACATGAGCAGCGAGGTGGCCAAAGGGGAGCAGCCAGCTGCTCAGCAGAGAGGACAAGCCTGGTGAAGGAAGCCCAGAGGGAGAGCCAAGAGACTGTCATGACACCAAGCTTTCCTCTGTGCTACTTTACGCTTGGGACCAAATTTAGCCTGGTGTAACTCTGCTGAAGTCACCAGGGATTAATTTGGCCTCTGGTGGCTCCATTGTTCTAGCTAAATGAGTCAGAAGAAGCAGCCTATTCTTATCTGCGCACAGTGGGATGGTGACAGTAATGGCTCGATGAGGCAGACCCCAAAAGCAGCGTGACTAGGACCTGGAATTGGGGCTACCACCAGCCAAACGGGGCTGCAAGAGGAAACGTTTTGACATGTGGGTTATAGATGGAGGCAGGCCCAGCGTGGGTGCACTAGTGGTGCTCACCGCCACTGCAGGCAGAGGGGAAGGGGGCTCTCAGGTTCCCTGAATATTCAGCGGTGCTGCTTGGAGTTCCTCAATTCTTCAGCCACCAGAGAGGGAAGCTGTGGCTCTGGAAGGGGCGTGTGGTATCAAAGGGGACTTCACGCTGCTTCCCAGCCCGGTGAAAAAGGGACCTCAGGCTGGAAATGTCCAAAAAGCTCGATCCCTGGGCTGCTTATGCATCTGCCAGTGGCTGGGTGCCGAGAAGGAGGGATGGAATGGGATGGAGGATGGGCTGGTGCAGGGCTGAAGATGTCTTGTATAAAAGTTGTGGTTACTGGCTCAAGGCAGTGTGCTAATTTTGTGTATTGTGAATTCCTCTAAACTTCAGGAAAATTCAGGGTGAGCTGAAAAGTTGTGATTTTTCCAGACCAGGTTAGGTTTGAGCTGTTTCCAAGCAGAGAAGCAGTTGCAGGATGGGCTATAGGAGCCATGTACCTTGGTCGGCCAGCATCCAGCCTTATGCCAGGTGGTTTTGGAGGGGAAATGGAACAGGCAAAGGAGACAAAAGTGTTGCCTCCCTTCCCACGCCCATTGCTGCACCCAATCGCCCCTTTTCATGCTGTGCCCACTGGGAACATAAGGACAAAACTTCAGTCTCCAAGGCTGTTAACATTTTGCCATGGCTAAACGTACAAGCACAAAGGCAGATCCTCTTCTGAGGATACAGGTAACAATAAGGTAGGGAAGGAAAGGAGAGCAGATCTGGAGCCTCCTCACAGCTCCCAGCACTCTTGCACCTATGCAGCTGGACCAGGCACATTCCCGGCGTCCGGGGCCGGATAATAAGCAGAGCCACAGCAGCTATTCAGGAGGCTCTGACCCTGGCTAGGTAACTACATAATGAGCCTGTTTGAATTGCTCCCGTCCCTGCCAAAAGGGTGGGATCGGGGGATGCTTTTGTTTGCAGTAATGAACCTGTAATTATGCTGCATTTCTTGGTTTTAGCCACATTTTTTGTGTGTGTGTTCTCTTTGTATTGACAGATTTATGGCCAGGATATTCTGCTGCACCACCAGCCGTACGGTCCTGTGTGGAGACTGTCTGACTGTCGTCTCAGAAAGGTGTGGGCAAAAGTGGGGGCAGGGACAGAGAGAGGGTCTTTGCACTACCTCAGCCTCTAAAGGGTTAAAGGAATGCGTTGACATCAATACAAGTGGCAGAGATACTGCTTGTCTGAGGAGAGCCACTGGGTTTTGCAAGGCGAATTTTAAAAAACCTCTCTTGAGCTTCAGGTGAAGGAACTATTAAACTGCACAAATAAATAAATAAATAAAGATCGCTCCAGACTTCAGCTGCAAGGCACTCAATAAAATTACACTTTGAAATGCAAGGATTAAGCAGAGTAGGTGACAAGGTAACTTTGTTAACAGGCTAATCTCTTGCCTTAACAGAGACAGGGGATTTACATGTGACTGCGCAAAACTGCTTTATGGTCTCGTCTTCCAGTGGGAGATGGTAGGAAGGAGGCAAGATGAGATGGGACAGTGTTGGATGTTTTAGAGCCATTTGTGAGATGGGTTGAAACGGCCTTTTTCTTCATTTTAGATTTACTTGTGCTGGGTTTTTTTCAGCAAGTCTGCATGGAAATGTCACCCTTAATCAGCTGTTTCCAAACAGTTCAGGTAGCAGATGATGAAGATTTCATAGGATGATGAATAATAGGATAAAAGCATTTGTGGTGCCATTTCTCCCTGAATGGTTTTATTTGCTTTCTGAGAAAAAGCCAACCAACAGTAAGGGCTATTCAAAATGTTATGCTAGGAATTCTTTGCCCTGAGTGTTTCCCTGAATTTCAGCACTTCTTCACCAAGGGATGTGTGAAGTCTAAACGCAGGTTACTTTTTTTCAAATAGTCCCTCTGTTCTTTGTGGGGAAGAAAAAAATTTTTAAAAGAGCTTTATACCTTTGTATTTCTGTCCATTACTAAATATGTGACAGTGATGAGTAGATGAATCCAAAATGAGACCTGGATCCTCCTCAGAGAGTTTGTGCCATACGGTACCCACTTCATTGTACACAGAGTCCAGCCACCTCCTGCTTTGCAGTTTAATTCTCTTGAGTGTCAGTGTGGATCTTGATGGTGAACCAGGGAAAATGTGGGGAGCATTTGCAACTTTGAACCTTCTTCACACGTCTGGATAAACATGACAACGAGAAAAGCATTTCCTCCGTGTTGCCCATTTGAAATTCAACAGAAAACAGCAGGCTGAACATGTTCACTATTTTAAAATAGATCTGGAGTAAATATTTATCACATTGTATTTGTTGCAGCATTTCTAGAGTATTTGTGCTGGCTGCAGGCAGAGAGAATGATCCTGGACAGAAACTCAGTGTCAAGTCTCCAGCCCATCTGCAGATTCATGTGCTGCACCGATTCTAGGTGAGATTGCAGCTTTGTCCTGCTGGGTGATGGTGATCTCATCTAAGAGGGCATGGAAACAGAGGTCCTAGTGAGGAAGGCTCTGCCACTGGATTAGGGGAAAGTTGCTTTTCCTTTTGCTTTGATGGGTGAGTAGTGGGGAGGGAGAACAGTTTCCTGCAGGAGCGTTGTCACTTTCAGTAGAGCATGGCTGTTTAAACATCTCCAATCCATCAGCCCAAAGAGTGTTTTCAGCTAATGTTGTTAAAACAAAAAACTATGTGATCATGCATTGCCCCTCAGCCTCCAAACCTCAGGGTTATTGTCTGTTCCTGCATTTGAAGCTACATTTGCATGAAGGTGCTTGTAAAGGCTCAGCAGCGCATCACGGCCAGCTTGCCCGCAGACATGCCAACAGGTCACAGAGCCAATGGAAGTATGGGCAGAGGTCAGATCTGCAGCAGTGTGGCAGGAAAGGATATGGCAGGGATGGGACAGGGCCCAGCACAGCAGATCACTGCTTCCCGTGGGGAGCCATCCAACTCTCCAAAGAAAATGCCTGGCTTTGGGATGAGGTGAATGAACCCAATAGAAGTCCAGTTCCCCAGCTGTGACTTGACCAATCAGGACCTGTTGCGTTACATTGGGACCCTGTACCCCTCAGCAGTGATACCCAGAGCACACCCTCTGTACAGCTCGTGGGTGACATAACCTGTGTGCCTGCCACTCCCCATGAGGGCCATGTGGGCTGCCATGTGCCAGGGCCTAGCAGGGTTTATCAGAGCTGTACTGCTGACTGTGAGCACATCAAGCACTTCCCCAAGCTTGGATGCAACTAAAAGAATGAGTTACCTTCTCGGAAACCAGGCATAACCCCAACTCTGAAGTTCATCCACCCTTTCAATGTTAAACATTCAAACTGAGCAGCAGAAGCTTATTCTGTGCAGGAATCTGGCCAATTGTTTCCCTTCTCTCTCTTGTCCTTATACCTTAAATCATTTTGACCTTTAATTGGCCCTAATTTGCCCACAGACGGCCCTGGGACCCTTCAACACATTTGCTTGTAATTGGGTCCCTTTGTTATTTTTCCAGAGAGCCACTGCTGGTTGTTTCTTTTTGAAAACACTGTGGCATGTCATTGAGAGTGGAGCCGCTTTTAAATTAGCCCTGCTGGGGGCCAGGAGAGCCCTGTGAAAAGCCCAGCAGAGAGAGACAGGGCTATCTAAACGCAATTATCACATCACTGTGAAAACGTGAAACCAGCCTGAGCTTAAGCAAACATCACACGCCCCTCGGCTGGAGGGCGGCAGTACTTTGGTGGCTGAACCCCACACCACCGAAAAGGTTGTCCTACCATTCATGCCTCTTGTTCACTACAGCTCAGGGTGTAAGTTGGTGGCGTTTTCCACAGCAGTTTTATGTCTATTCACATTATTTCAATAATCATATAATCGTTTAGGTTGGAAAAGACCTTTTAAGCATGGTGGTTTGCAAGAGGTTGCTCTGGTACAGCTACAGGGCATTGCACTGCAGAGCAGGAATAGTAAAGCCCAGGAAAGAAGCAGCAATAGCAGTGAGCAACTGTATTAGCAGACAGCGAGTAAGGTCCTGTGTGCGCTATTAATCTGGATGTGGCCACAGTTTGCCCCTAGCCCCACTCATAATGCCATCAAGATCTTAACTGTCCAAAGCTAAGTTAGAACAGCAAGGGATAATACTGCAGCTAGATAGCATCGGCACTGCCTCCTGTGCTAATGGACAATTGTTCTGTAACCGAGTCTCCTCGCTCACTCAGCCCTGCAGCATGGAGACCTTGCTTTAATATTCGCTCTGCGCAGACCTTAAAATCAAGTTAAGTGACAGTGCCATCAAGGCTCTGACAACAGGTTGTTGTGCTGATGGTCCTCTTGTCACCAGCTGAGACCAAAGCTGGTGCCCAAGTCGCTGGGAGCTGCAGCATGTCCCATAAGGTTATTCTAGTACTGGATCCCACATAAGTTTATCTTCCATGGCTTAAAGCATTCACACAAGCACTACCAACAGACTTCCACTGCCCTGGAATAGGTTAGCAAATTGCACCTCACACAGTATGGAAAATCAAGTGAGCTGTGGCTGGCAACAGCTAAGGCTGCACTTTTGCCCTGCAGAAGGGAGTTTTGTATCAGTTAAATCTGTCCTTTTGTCGCTCCAGCGAGAAGATACTGGTGACGCTAGTTGAGGACAACGGCAACTGAGGAGAACAAGCACCTCTACAAAAGTAGCAGGTATGGTGATGCCTCCTCTCCCTCAAGGTTGTGCATTGCGATAGGCACAGCAAGATGGTGATTGCAACATAAAACATACATGTTTGAAAGAGACAATGGTAGCTGAAACATAATCAGGCAAACCTCACAAATCCTCCATCACCCATGGGTATTTCTTGATCTCAGAAGCTGGAAACTGCAGTTTCTAATGGTCAAGGCGTCTAGTTAGAGCAGAAGATAGATGAAATTAGCTCAGTAAAGTGAGTTAATAGTTGGCAGCAAGACTCCTAGTTGTGTAAAGTTACTACTATAATTTGGCAATGCGTCATTGGCATTGAGATGCTGGGGAAAGAAGTCCATCTGAAGTGATCCTTCTTCCCTCCCCAGGTCAAACACTGTTCTCAGAGCCATACAAAAGAGGCAGTGCTTCTCTACCCAAAACTCCACCAACGGAACAGCTCTGAAAGTCAATGGCACAGTCAAGTTCCAGTGTGTGACTGGAGTTCAGGTTTGTGAAAGGAGGGCATCAGGAGGATAGACCCAGGCTCTTCTCAATGTCTTCTAGTGCTAGGACAAGGGGCAATGGGTGTAAGCTGGAACATAGGAGGTTCCACATAAATATGAGAAAGAACTTCTTCACAGTGAGGGTGACAGAGCACTGGAAGGGGTTGCCCAGGGGCATTGTGGAGTCTCCTTCTCTGGATATGTTCCTGTGCAACTTGGTCTAGGTGATCCTGCTCTGGCAGGGGAATTGGACTAGATGATCTCTTGAGATCCCTTCAAATCCCTAATGTTCTGTGATTCTGTGACCCAGGGAGTCATCTGCAGTATTACTGCTTATCTGCAGTACTCTGGCATGGCTGGGTCCTCCTTTGAAGGATGAGCTGGGCACAGGAGGGCTGGACCAAAGGTCTGCAAAACTGAATGTGAGAAGTTGTCTAGTTGCCTTCAGCATCTGCATCTCTCTCATCTCTCTCCAAGTTAACTGTGCATTTTTTCCAGGTTTTCCTGATGTTTCTGCTCAGCTTGCTTATGATCAGAAGCTCTTTATTTCTTCTAATTAGGTTCTGGTCAGACGTGGACTCTTATTGGATTTCTGCAGTGGATCCCTGCTGTACAGCTGTAAGAAGGGGCAGAGCACACTCTGAAGCATTTATAGTGTCAGGCCTAGTCCTGGCAGATGCTGGTCCAGTAAGTATGTTTAGACATATGATCCTTCCCCTGAGCTCAGAGTGCCCAGGATCTTGCATATGTAAATGTTTGCAGAGGCAGGGCTCTGTTTGTATTGCCTGTTTACTAATTTAAGTTTATATTTAAGCTTCTGATGGTCAATTCATTTATTTTTTAATCCATCCAAGACTTTAAGGAGAGTACGGGGTTTTAAATATTGGGTTTTAAGCAGATGTCTGAAATGTTTCTGTGAATTCAGCACCTTGCGGCAGTAGATATCAAGTCTAGGTCCAATGTTTTGGGTTGGGGTGCCTAATTTTGAGTAATGATGAAGGAGAATGATAACTCTACTGTACAACGACTTGTCAACCCATCGCTGTTCCCGATAGTCTTTTGGTGCAATTCCTGCTAGGACATGCTTTCTCTGTTTCAGTATGCTGATAGTTACATAGGTCTGTGCTTGGTTCTGAGTCAGAAAGCTGGTCATCTATCTCCTTTGAGCAAGACAAGAATAACAGGACACACCTACATATGTCAGCATTTCTGAAAATCCCAAAGCCTTTCTAAGGGCTTGGACATAGCCCAAAGCTTCACCCTGGCATAAGGAGATGTCCATGTTACAGACATCTGGTTAGTGTGGTCTGGGTTAGAGACCAAATGCCTTGCTAGTAGGGATGGTGCCATGAGAGTTTGCTCCAGACATTCTCTGGAGCAGTGTGTAGAGCACAGAGGGTACCAGTCCTCGGGACTATCAGTCCAACACTAAAGATTTCCCCTTTCAATGTGTCTCTTTTTTATTAAAGCAAAAAAATAAAAAGAAGCCTGAGCAGTCACGCAGAAAGAAGTAATTTTTCCAAAAATACTCAGTGATAAATTTGGTGGAATTGGAAGGAGGCCAAGGAGTAAAAGTTGGATGGCTTTTCTGGGAGTGACCAAGGAAGTTCTCAACACCATACACACTCCCACCTTCCCCACTACTGCTGTAGGAGAGCAAAAACCTTGGCAGGTAGAGGAACTGCTGCCACCACCACTGCCTCCTTTTCCTGCTGCCAGATAAAGAGGACAGACTCTCCTTTTTCAATCCATTCTGCTCACACAATGGGAGAGGGGGATCAGTGCCAAAATTACAAGTGTGAGCCCTTAATGCATCAGGTTGAACAATGGGCTTTGGAGGCGTCTGCCTTGTTGCAAGGAGCAGTACGGCTAGTTCTGACTACCCGGTGCCATGGAAAAAACCCTCATTGTCCTGGCAAAATGCTCCCCAAAACGAAAACACCCTCCTCCTCCTTTCTTCAGCTTCCTAATGGGAAGCAAAATAACAAACGAGGCCCACAATTAAACAAACATGCCACTAACAGAGCAGAGCTCAAGTGTAACAGATGTTGTTGCAGTTGGACCAGGCTGAGGGCTGGGTGTGAGCTGCGCTCACTGGCTGAAGCTCCCCGGATGCTGTCACTGCAGAAGTTTCTTTGCCACACAACAGCCTTCTCCCTCCACCACAGAATCACTGAGCCACAGAATGTTAGGGATTGGAAGGGACCTCAAAAGATCATCTAGTCCAATCCCTCTGCCAGAGCATGATCACCTAGATCAAGTCACACAAGAACATGTCCAGGTGAGTTCTAAACGTCTCCAGAGAAGGAGACTCCACAAGCTCCCTGGGCAACCTGTTCCGATGCTCTGTCACCCTCATTGTGAAGAAGTTTCTTCTCATATTTATGTGGAACCTCCTATCTTCTAGCTCACACCCATTGCCTCCTGTCCTATCATTGGATAATACTGAGAAGAGCCTGGCTCCATCCTCCTGACACCCATCCTTTCCATATTTATAAACATTGCTGAGGTCACCCCTCAGTCTCCTTTTTTCCAAGCTAAAGAGGCCCATCTCCCTCAGCCTTTTCTTGTCAGGGAGATGTTCCACTCCCTTCATCATCTTTGTGGCTCTGTTCTGGACTCTCTCCAGCAGTTCTGTGTCCTTCTTGAACTGAGGGGCCCAGAACTGGACACAATATTCCAGATATGGCCTCACAAGGGCAGAGTAGCAGGGGAGGAGAATGTCTCTCAATCTACTAAACACCCTCTTTCTAATCCACCCCACGATGCCATTGGCCTTCTTGGCCACAGTCGCACATTGCTGGTTCATGGTCATCCAGCTGTCCACCAGGGCCCCTAGATCCCTTTCTGCTACACTGACCTCCAACCTTTTCCTTTTCTCTGGCCTGCCTTTTCCGTGATCTTCTCCTCCTCTCAGCACGTTCCTTTTGCTTGTCCTACCTGGCCACTCTGTTTCATCCCAATGTCTCATAACTTTCATTTTTTAACATTCAAACCCACAGGTTTTATTTCAGCAAAGTTCGAGAAAAGAGGGAAAGCGTCTTCAATTAACTTCTAGACCTTTTCAGTATAGGAGACTAGGGCAATTTATTCTTTTTTTCAAATTATTTTTTCTTGCTCAGATCTGATCCAGGGACCAGCTCTGTCCCCTTTCTGATACTCAGTCTCTGATGAGCATGCTCAATGCCACCTCCCCGTTCCTGCAGCCCCCCTGAGTTTAGTGGCTGTAGTTCAGGTGGTTGTGAGGCTGCAGCTGGTCACATATGAAATTTCCACTCCAAAAGTGCTGCCCAACCACCAATGCTGTTCTCAAAAATCAGTTGTCTTTTGCAAGTACAAGGTCCTGTGCAGTGAGATTTTGCCTTGTTCCAGGCTGCTGTAGCACAGCTACTTCTGCAACTATTAATAGAATCTTGGAGATGTAAGCAAAGTTACTTCTCTTTCTCCTTCAAGCAGGGGAGCTGGAAGAAGTGGAAAGAACCCTGAAGTCTTCCCTGAGTTGTCTCGGAGGGTGGACTGGGCCAGCCTGGAGTCTCTCAAAGCCACAACTCACTGATGCAGCTTGATACTGGAGTGTACCCCTCCTGCCATGCTCAGCAATGCTGTGGGGTAGAGCAGGTAAGCAAAGTAAAGCCTTACTTGGTTTATCTTGTTTCTTAGGTGAGATGAGCTGAGTACTCAGGAGCACTGCAGTGTTAGGCCAACAGCAACTCTCAGTGCCCTGATTTGGTAGGGGGACAGCCACATGTACAGCCTCTATGAACCAGGTCTACTAGTTCACCACTCCAGTGGCCACTGCAAGAGCAGCACAGCCACGGAGAACTCTAGCCAGAATTATCTCCCCAATGGCTAGTGCAGCACTAGGTGTTATTTTCACTTGGGCAATGAAGTTGTGAACAAACAGCAGAGAGTCCTTAGCTAAAAGCACCTCTCCTGTCAAAACCTGCTTCCAATTCAAAAGGAAAACAAAGTTCAGGTGAACATCCAGGTATTCCAGACCCCAGGGTGAAGATGAAGGTAAATCACATCAGGCCAACCAACCACACATTGGTTTACTTATCACCTAAGGTTTGTGTTTGCTACTTTTGATTTACTTACATTGAGGGCAAAGTACCTCAGATGGAAAATTTGATTGGGGTATTGGTTTTTACTTCCTTTTTCATAGTTGTTGCACAAAATCATACAATAGCTTTCACTGGAAGGGACTTCAGAGTTCATCTAGTTCCAGCCCCCCTGCCATAGGTAGGGACATGTCACAGTGTGACAGTATCACAGTATTACCAAGGTTGGAAGAGACCTCATAGATCATCAAGTCCAACCTGTCACCACAGAGCTCAAGGCTAGACCGTGGCACTTGGTGCCATGTTCAATCCTGCCTTGAACAGCTCCAGAGTTGGCGACTCCACCACCTCCCTGGGCAGGCCATTCCAGTGGCCAATGACTCTCTCAGTGAAGAACTTTCTCCTCACCTCAAGCCTAAATTTCCCCTGGCGCAGCTTGAGGCTGTGTCCTCTTGTTCTGGTGCTGGCTGCCTGAGAGAAGAGAGCAACCTCCTCCTGGCCATAACCACCCCTCAGGTAGTTGTAGACAGCAATAAGGTCTCCCCTGAGCCTCCTCTTCTCAAGGCTAAACAATCCCAGCTCCCTCAGCCTCTCCTCATAGGGCTTGTGCTCCAGGCCTCTCACCAGCCTCGTTGCCCTTCTTTGGACACGTTCAAGCACCTCAATGTCCCTCCTAAATTGAGGGGCCCAGAACTGGACACAGTACTCAAGGTGCGGCCTAACCAGTGCAGAGTACAGGGGCAGAATGACCTCCCTGCTCCTGCTGGCCACACCATTCCTGATGCAGGCCAGGATGCCATTGGCCCTCTTGGCCACCTGGGCACACTGCTGGCTCATGTTCAGGCGGGTATCGATCAGCACCCCCAGGTCCCTTTCTGTTTGGCTGCTCTCCAGCCACTCCGACCCCAGCCTGTAGCTCTGCATGGGATTGTTGTGGCCAAAGTGCAGCACCCGGCACTTGGACTTATTGAACGCCATCCCGTTGGACTCTGCCCAACTGTCCAGGCGGTCAAGGTCCCGCTGCAGAGCCCTTCTGCCCTCCAACTCAGACACATCTGCCCCCAGCTTTGTATCATCTGCAAACTTGCTGATGACTGACTCAATGCCCTCATCCAGATCATCTATGAAGATGTTAAAGAGGATGGGGCCCAGCACTGATCCCTGAGGGACACCGCTAGTGACCGGCCGCCAGCTGGATGTGGCACCATTCACCACCACTCTCTGGGCTCGGCCCTCCAGCCAGTTCCTAACCCAGCACAGAGTGTTGCCGTCCAAGCCGTGGGCTGACAGCTTAGCCAGCAGTTTGCTGTGGGGGACAGTGTCAAAGGCCTTGCTGAAGTCCAGATAGACCACATCCACAGGCCTCCCCACATCCACCAAGCGGGTCACCTGATCATAGAAGGAGATCAGGTTGGAGAGGCAGAATCTGCCCTTCCTGAACCCATGTTGGCTGGACCTGAGCTCTTGGCCATCCCTCAGGTGCACAGTTATTGCCCCCAAGATAACCTGCTCCATCAGTTTCCCTGGCACTGAGGTCAGGCTGACAGGCCTGTAGTTCCCGGGTTCCTCCATCCGACCCTGCTTGTGGATGGGGATCACGTTGGCCAGTTTCCAGTCGCACCGGATCAGGTTGCCCCGGGCTCCATCCAGCCTTGCCTTAAACACTGCCAGGGATGGAGCAAACACAATGTCCCTGGGCCACGTGTTCCAGTGCTTCAGCACCCTCATAGTGAGGAATGTCATCCTAAGATCTGTGTGCACATTGTGACCTCACATTTGATAAATACAGCAGCAATTTTATGAGACTGGCTCCATTAGAACAGTTGATGACATGAGCTAAAATGACTAGGAATTACCATCCCGAAGTGGATGTCAAATTACCAGACTTCAAGAGACTCAGGAGAAATCCTGTCCTATAAAACACTGGTGCTTTGTTCAAAAAATGCATCTCTTTTCTCACCATCCTTCATTCTTCAGCCCACCGCCTTCTTTCTCTTATTTGAAACTCAAATTTATCTCAAATTCCTGCCCTGTTGACCACATCTTTTATTTTAACACCAGCTTGGCAGTGCAGAGTTTGAGACTAAGAGGCAGAGAGACACACCTTGCTATAGTAACGTACCCAGGCTGTGTGTGGCTGCATAGCAGCCTCCATCCTCTTAACTGACTAGAGCTCACTGCTGTAAGCCTGCTCAGGATGCTGAGCAGCAAAAAGAAAGTAATTGTTGGTTGCTTTCATTTTAGGCCAGCTCAAAATGTTGAGGCAATTATTTATAGGATTAAGTGAGGAAGGGAGGGGAAAAGAAGGAGATCATGTGGAACAATAGTGCTCAGCAAAGAGGTTGGCCAGGGATAGTGCAGAGCTGCTGCCTTCAGCCCAAGTTTTTGAATGCTAGTACATTATATATCTTGTCTATATGTTTGTTCTGGTTTTTGCTCAAGCATGGACTTGAACATACTGTTTAACTGTGGCACTTCACTCAGTCCCACCCCACTGAGGACCTATGCAATGTCTGTATTTTATAGCCCACTTAATTTAGCTTTTCTGTAAGCAGGACTAAATTCACAGAGCCGGAGAAGTGATAACACAAATAGTTGATAACACAAATAGTTACGCTGGCAGATCAGAAGAGGTGGCAGCCTCTGGATGGGAGCCATGAGAAGCAGCTGTGGACAGACACCTCTGCATGGTGCTCAGCTGCAGCTGAAACAGGATGCACGGCCTGCGGCTTCTGTCATCATTTCAGCAGGTCAAAGCAAGAGGCAGGATGAATTAGTCCAAAGCAAATCAAAACTGTCCTGAATGTTTGCTCATAAAAACAAAGGAAACTTTTTTGCTGAGATTTGAAAAGATTTGACTAATCCTCCACTATTCTGTTTTTCCTATTGTGAATCTAATGCCTGGTTTAATTCCCATCGCAGACAAAAGCCAAAATGCTGGGGTACCACAAGTAGTTCTTGATCTTTAGGTCTTCAGGTCAGGTAGAGGCAAAAGTAGTGGGGATTTCTCATGAACTATCCACCCAGCTTCTAAAAGTGTGTCTGTACAGACTTAGGCGTCTCTGCCTCTTCTAAAGCAGATACTCTAAGACACCAGCAATACCAGCATTTTTTATTGTGATTCATTCTGATTTGGCTGTAACATCTCAGATTCCTCTGACCCCATGCACTCCTGAGAGGTATAACCTCAATGCATTGCCTCAGGTCCAGCTGACCCTAGGTGAAGTGGAGCAAGGATAAAGGCAGGACTGAATGATACCAAGAGATGCTATGTGATGGCAATTCCCAACCATTACAACAGCCCTCAGAAGAGCTGCTATGAATCTGAATGGTTTGTAGCAGCCCTGAGGGAGCAGGACTAGAGCAAGAGATGTATCAGCCAGCTTTGTTCCCTCTCATAGGACTGAAATTCAGAATGACTTGGAAAGCAAAGGATCTGTTTTTGGGAAATGAGAATGTGAGGATGTCTGCTGATTGTGTCTTTTCTGACAGAAAGTGCAAAATAGGAACATCACATGACCCTGTGTTCTTAGTCCAGTGATCACTTTTTCTGCTAGATCCTTCTTCTGTCCCTCCTGGATGGAGCTCTGCCAATAATGTTCTTGCAGGATCCTTGTTCATTCTAGTACCAGCATCAGGAGGGAAATGTGCCCTTTTGCTGCAGCCAGGGCAGCTCTGGAGCAGCCCTTTAACCCTCAGGCCACTGATGACAGGGTGCCTGACATCCAGGTATTTGTAAATACAAGCACTGCAGCAAGATGGCTCTGATGCAGAGCCCCTTTGGCCAGGTGCTACTATGTGAGGCAACCTCCATGCTCTTTGCATTTCAATCTACATCCAATCATCTGGGAATTTCATTGTAGCTCCCACAAAGCCCCCTCTGCTCTGTAATTACAGCGACCAAGTTAAGAGAGAGGGTAAGGGTAAACCCTTAAACTGCAGTGACTCAGATGATCAGGATGTGGCCTAAGGTACCAGAACTTCCAGCAATAAAGGGGACATCATCGTTAGCTAACGCCCTTCAGGGGCTGATATGTGGCAAGCACTGGAATGCACCACTTTTCTTCCTCTTGCTTGATATAATTACTTCAGTGTTATTTAAAGCTCTGACTAATCACACTGCAATGGCCAGGTTTATAATGCAACAGTATGTAGCCTGGAGCAAAATCTGACATAATTACACTGTATAAATTCCCCCATTAGAAATGACACGGCGTTGGCATTGTGTACAAAGCAGCCATGGTCCAGTCAACTGGCTCTGTGAAAATCTGTCTGACAATTGTTTACCCTGTTGGTATCTTATTGACACTTCCTACCATGATGAAACTGTTACATGATGGTGAATGGGAGCCAAAGGCTGAACAAGCCTCTCGTTTCCTCTCGCTCACTTCAAGTGCGGTCGCTTTCTTGCCTGGTTTTCTCCGGATGAGGGTTTGCACAGTTCTGATCGCTCTGAAATAGAAAGAGTAGCATATGGTTATGGTATAAATCACAAAAGCTCATAGAAATCCTGGCTGGGGTTGCATCACTTTGCTACAAGGAGTGATTATTTCCCCAGTCCCCATTCTTTCACCACAGTGTGATTATGGGCCATTCTAGGATTCATTCCCACCTGGCATTGCTTTGCACCATGGCAGGATAGCAGGAGCCAAGCTGCTCTCCCACTGCTTTTTGGCACATGTCAACAGAGCGGCAGGGCATCACCATGATGGGCTCATTTGTCAGCCCCTGGCATGTTGTGTTGCAAAATGATTGCGTGACATATTTGTTTCGCACTGCAGTGTCAAGGCTGCGGCACATTTGAATGGCCTGATGAGAGGAAGGCTGCCCTGTTGGTTGAGAGGAGGATGAAGCTTTCAGGGCTGTGGCCAGTGATATTTGGGCACTGATTTAGAGCAGGAAAAGGAAAGATTTTGTTCTTTTCTGTCATTACCTTGTATAAAAATAGAAAACCAAATTGGTAATCTGGAGAAATTCCATTCATTAAATGAATATTGGTTATGAAAACAAAAACTTGTAAAGTGCTTCAAAGGCAGTTCTGTCACCTCCTGAGGAAGGTTCTGGAGGAACCCACTGAAAAACTATCTTAAACAACAGGCTTGCTAGCAACAGAAGAGCAAGAGAAGTGGTATGGTTCAGAGGACAAGAAAGAGGAGTACAATCCCAGTCTCCCTCTAACCTGGCAGAACTGAGATAATTTCAAGTGTGTGGAGTAAGATCTAGAGCTTTTCCAGGTCTTCGAGCTGGATCAGGAGGCCTCCAACACAGACAAACCTAACTGAGAAGCTGAAAGGTTTTTTTGATTTATAGCTGAAAAAGATGGAGAAATTGAATACCCAAGTCCTTACCTGCTCCTCACAGTATATTGTCTATACCAGTTGATTTGCAAAATCTCAAAATCCCAAAAGACTTGAGTTTCTCCCCACAGATTAGACTATTCTTTAAAGGAGGTATTGTTGTGTGCATTTGTAAATGTTTGGGGCTGTGTGCTGTGTAAGAACCATTGGTAGCATTTGTCTATTTTCACAAGGTAAGAGCTCAGCCCATCAAACTGGAGCAATAACCTCTGTCTTTTGTTTGTTTTCATTACCATCAGCTGTGCTGACAGTGAGCTGTGACCTGCATGTGCCACAGGGCCTCCTCCCTAAGCAGTAAGTAATGCCCCTAAGACAGATTTTTTTTTTTTTCCTGATGTTATTCTGAGGCTGCAGCTAAGTATTGAGATGCTGTTGCCTGTTTGGGAACAGTGGTGTGGTCCCCTGCTTGTGTTCCCAAATCCCAGTGCCACCACTTTGAACTGGGTCCTTACAGGAACACAGTATTTTTGTCCAGTCCCGCTAGCAGTACAGGACCTGAGCAGCACCCCTCTCCCCTTGCAGGGGTGCAAGTCCTTGCCTTGGCAAGATGCAGCATGGAAGAAGTTAGCAGTGTAGTTCCCTATGGCAAACCAAGCTGTGGCTAAAGGAGTATTTAGATACCCTCGGCTGCCAATTCACAACTTTACTGAAACCAGCAACAAAATTTGCCTGCAATTCCTTTTTAGGAAAAGAAGGCTGTAGTATAAAGTTCTATTTTCTAGACATTAAAAGTTTACTACTCACACCATTTAAAGCAGTATTCTGCGTTGAGCTTAATGTTTGGTCTTCAGGAACAGCTAGGAGGAAAAGAGAGGGTTCCCTGTTTGTTCTACAAAACAGGAAAGTAGTTGCTTTCTATAATGTAAATATGCATTAGAAAGCTCTTATAGGCTCGTGCTGGGGATTTGATGTTTTTAACTGACTGCATTCCTCACATTTTTGTATAACTGCCAAGAAAGCTAAATAAAATGGCTTTTTTAGTGTTTTCTCTAAGAATAGCCCTGGTTCTTTGTAAATATAGCAAAGGAATTGTTGATAATAATTCTTTGGGAGAATAACTGGTGTTATTGATGTTAAAAGTAGAAAGATTGCTGGTTTTGTCTCAGAAATACAGCTAACCAAGTGGGCTGGGACTTCAGAAACCCTGAGCATTCCTTAGCCAGTTACTGAGATTAGACTGGTTTCATTTCTGTGCCAGAAGGTGTAGAATCAGAAAAGACTGGCACTGAAGCTGAAGTAATAGAAATAAAATTTGCTTTTTCTTTCAGAATGCAGAATTCCCTCCTTGTTTGCCTTTTTCAGCTGAAAGTCTGGGGGTTAATCTACTCAGTCTGACTCAAGTGTGCACAATTAGCACTAAACCTTTGCAGTGTTAGGTGAAGTCCCATCCTCCTGGAATACTTGCAGAAGAGGGCTGTCATTCTCATCTAGAAGTTGACATGTTGAGCCAGATTTTAGAGCATAGGCTTCTAGCAACTCGTGGCTGTAGCTAGTTTGATGCCCATCACATGCTAAGACCTTAGATGTGTTTTGTAATGCCATATGATAATAAGTGATGAAACCAGTATTGTAGCATGAGAATTTTGACCATGCTCTGTCTGCTAAACCTGCTGCCAGCCAGGATTGCCAAAAGGTGGAAGGCTCATAACGCACTCAAATGCCACTTTCAGGAACCAAAAAGGCTAAAATTACTTTTTTCAGGTTGACTGAAAACATCTGCCTCTCTACAGTTGAGGCAACCACTCACAAATGTTCCCTGTCATTAACCAGAACTGCACTTCAGTTAAGCATGCAGAGATTTGGGGCTTGTTCAACGGGGCTTCGTCAGGGCTGGTAACCCTTGTTAGGATTATTTTTCAAAACAGAGACTCGGTGGGGCCAGACTGTAGCATAAGCTGCCCAGATGCTGCCTTCTGTTTGTTCTGACTCTGCCTGCTCCTCCCTTCCCTAGCTGCTCCCCACCTTTGCCAGAAAAGGTGGTAGATGGTTGTTCCTGATTCGCCTTTGCTAGTGCCACACCAAAGTTTATAGACCTCTGTTATATCTGCTCTCACCTGTTTACTTCCCAGACTGAAATGCCCCGGTATCTGTAGTTATTCCTCACAGAGATGCAGTAGATGATAAAAATAGGATAATTTGAATCAAAGAGGTAAACAGTCAGTCCTGTCAAGGTGTTTTTTTCTCCTCTATTGTCGGTTTGCTTTCATGGTCTCCTAGTCAGTGAGATTTACACTGTGCCAGATGGCATTTGAGATCCTGCTCTGGCAGGGGGATTGGACTAGATGATCTTTTGAGGTCCCTTCCAATCCCTAATGTTCTCTGGTTCTGTAATCTAGCATCTTGGCATCTTTTGAGCCAAAAGAATTGTTCTGTGTTTCATCTCCGGGCTTTTGCTTGTGCTACAGCTTTAATGATGCTCTCTACCTAAAGTTATAATGCACCAAAGATCATGGAGTCTGTAAGGGAAACGCATCTCATCACCTCTGAGAGTGACTTGTGAGCACAAAGAAAGATGGAAGGCAAAGTCCCCACCCTGCAATGGTTTTCAAGATTTGAAAAATTAAAACAGCGCCCAGTGATCCCCATCTCTAGCAATTGAAAAAAACCCAATCACACAAGCAAAAATTCCAGTAACTCCCAGAACAAGTTGGGGCTTTATCAAGATTGAGAGATGCCACACAGGCTGACTGTAGCATTGTCTGCGATCTAGGAAATTCGTATCCTTCAGCTACCATTTCCTGGCTGATGGCTGCTGTGCTTCTATTCTTGTCACTGCTAGCTCCAAATTTTGGTTGAATCTCAATAGGTAGGGCCTTGTGCAGGTCCAAATAACAGCCAGCTTACCAGGCTTATAGAATTTCAATCTTGAATGGGGACAAAGTTATGAAAATTGCTTGTCCTATGAGATTTCTGATATTTAAAGCCAAATGCACAGGCAAAATTTGATTTGTCCATTAATTTTACTGCTCTTTGTAAAAATCTGAGCACTGTGATAAGGCCTATGCAGACTACAACAGGAGAAGAATAGGTTAAACTTTGCAATGTCCTCAAATCTGGGTTAGGGAGAGAACCTAATAGGAGAAGCAGTCTGGGATCCAAACCACTTTGTGACTTCTGCATAACTGGAGAACCAAGCCATAAAATGGGATGCAGAGTATCTACGTGTTTGTCTGCCTATGAGGGGCATGACTTCTTTTAAGTTGCCTGGACCACAGACCCCAAAAGATCTTGTACTAACTATAGGACAAAATAACTGTTGCCTCCCTGAATCTGTCCCTGCACCAAAGTAAGAGAGATGTTAGTTAGGGCCGGGTTCCCAGAACGGGTGCTGGGAGCACAGTGTGAGAGCGTGCGATGCTGTGCAGAAAAACGGCTTAAGGTCAGACTCAGCTCTAAAGCTTCCCCAGAATCCCAAATCCTCTTTTTATATGAGTTTCACTCAAACACAAACAATTAAAGAATTTCATCTTCTTCTACTATGGTGGGAAAGCCTGGATGCTTCTGTGTTCTCTAAACTTTATTAAATAGCTCCAGAGTGTTCCCTAGATGGGGGTCTCACTTGACTTCAGACAGACCATATCTTTGAATTTGATGCAAATAAATTGGTCACTGATGCCAGTTGGCAGTCAAGAAGAGAAATAACAGCCTGCTGCAAAGAAAGAAAGAAAGAAAAATAAGGGTAGCTACAAGCCTTGTGTCTGATCCTATGACTGCAGTCATTTGACAAGGACTTGGGTCAATGGCAGCTTTTCAGAGATCTCTGCGTGGGCTACTGCACACCTCCACTATCTGCCTCCTTTTACCTTTCCCACAAGGACAACACCCAAGCCAGCTTTCCAGCTGAAGCGCCGTATGTTCTGATGCCTGTCTGGAGCACAGGAAGACGCTTTCTGTCATTTTACTTTTGGAATTTGCCCTATTAATAGTAAAAATGGTCTGGTGGAATGGGGGGAAATTTTTGCCCTGGGGTGGATTGCTGTGGATGCCAGTAGCTCTCTCATCACCAGGGGTTTGTCAAAGCGTGCAGTATGCTAACATCCTGCCAGCTCACCTTTCACAAACCCAGTCAAAAGCGCTAGTCCCACCAGTGCAAATAAGTTGTCTCCCTCATGTCTGCTGTTTTCTCCCTGGTGCACTGAGGCAAAGCAGCCCTTCCTTGTCAGTCATTGACCAAAACTGTTGATTCTAGAATAACTGTGATGGTTGTAAAGGATGCCAAAACCTCTTGAAAGCTGGGAGGCAAAGGTGTTTTCTTTTTAAATGGATTAAGCTGTAGAAGGAATTTCCCTGAGAACTTGTTTGATATCTGGAGTAGAAATGGCTTTCCTTCTCCCTTCCCTTTAGTCAACACTCGGAATCACATTCAGAGAGCCTTTAGACACATCTCTCCAGATTCCTTGTATTTGCATTCATCTGCCTTTATTTCTAGACAGCTGACAAGTGTTTCAGGTGAGTCTGATGTGAATTTGCTTGGTGGGTTACTGTGGTGGACTTAGTTCAGCCTAGGGACAATGTAGCAGTTGTAGAGTACATTTGCTGTTGAATCAGACATTTTCTGTTGTATCAGCCTGGAGGAAGTTTAGTCCAGTTTGTTAAACTGTCTTTTGAAATCACAGCCAGTTCCTGAACTCCTTATTAAAACTCGAGTCTGGTACATCCCACTTTCTGTACACAGTTTTCTTGGGAGCCCGCTCAGTTTAGCAGGCAATATCTCCCACCTTCCCCTCCTCAACAGCAGGCTGAAAGGGAATTTCTGGCCAGCTCCAGTCCCCAGGGTCACCCAGACACCTCCTGAGTAGTCTGCCTCCCCTGAGAAACTGTGCAAAAGAAAAGCACTCCGTTTGGATCTGCAAATGCCCAAAGCAGCACAGACCCCTATTTTTGCTAAATGTTGTCCTGTGTTGTGAGATTGAGGCAAGACCTCACAATGCAAAAGGTACTTTGTAGACACATAGGAGAGCAACCCTGTGATAAGAGTGGCTTTTAAGAAACAAGTCTTATTGAGAGGAGTGTAAATGGAGGTCTACCTGTACTTAAACACACAGGTTTAACACCTGGTGGCACTGACAAAACACTGGAGCTATGAGCCTAATGCCCCTTGGCTCCTGTGATAGGACCTCTACCAGCATCTATAAATAAATATCCTCCTGTGTCTTTACACACTTAAACACCTTTGCAAACCTGGCTCCTTGCCTGTTTCCCATACTCTGCTGCTGTTTTTTTTACTAAAGTAGTAGGAGCAAGGAACTGAGCTGTAACTTGGGGTTGTGATGTGCTAAATGCTGTACAGGCACAGAACAAAAGACCTCTGACCTCTTCTTAGCATCAACCTCTTGTTTTGAAAATGAATGCTCTCTGATTCTTTTTTTTTTTTTAATTTTAGTTTTATTCATTGTTTTCTTGCCTCCTTTATATTCCTAGTGCCTCCAAGCCAGGATACCTTTGCTGAGCTCCTGGGTGAGCCTGGCCAAGCCAGTTACAAGGAAAGGATTTTTTACCTGTGTCCCACATATGTGCAAGTGGTAAGTGTGGCTGCAGTGAAGTTGCAGGGGTTGAAATGGAGGGTGTTAAGGGTAATTCTGCATAGCACACTTAGTGCTTCAAGGTTCCCACTGGGATTAGGGGACATCAGCGCTGCTGGAAAAAAAGCAAAAGTGTAGAACATGAAGGAGAACTGATGTGACACACAACTGAAAAGCCGTGCCCCAAGAGAGTCAAATGTACCCCAACTGTGCCTGAAGTGGATGGGTAGAGCTTTTCCTGTGCCTGAGCTGTTTGTTGAACAGCAACTAGCAAGATGGGATTTCCTCCAGGTTTACGTCAAGGAGCTTCATTTCTTGCATCTCGACCCATAACTATGTAAAAGTTATTGTATTAGCAGTCAACCAGCCTTGGGTTCCAGCTCCAACTGATGATTTGCATCCATCCCTGGGTTACATGAAACCAAGGCACCACATTTTTTAAAAAACTTACTGAGCTGGTGTTTCTTGTACAATTCCAATGGGGCGACTGCATTTTCTGGGTGCTTTCATACGCTTCACGCTCATTTTGGGGCTCTGCAATTAATGGCAGCTGGTTCTCTGATTATTTTATATTAAGGACCAACTTCCAGTAACATCAGTGGGAGCAGGATTTTAGCTCTAAAGCTATTATTAACTAATGCAGCACAACAATGCCTGGCTTTCGTTCTGTTTTGTTTTCTCCCAGGGTCGGAACGTGTGTGTATCCCATTAACTCTGTCCTCGCTGCTCTCGAGATGTTACGCACAAATGATTTTATTTTTTTTGTAAGAAAATATATTTTACTAGGCAGTTTTATGAGAGCAGACAAAATGCCTCATAAATAACCCAGCAGGAAATATGGGGTAAATAAAAATTTTACAACTTTATCATAAACCTGAGAAGTCTTTGGTTCCTTTTCGAATGGAATGAGCAAGGTATTTCATTAAAGGAAAAGACATGCTCTCTAAAGCCCAACAATTATAGGCACAATGCCTTTTTAACCTGCAATTCAGTCAAACAGGTTTGGTGGCAGTGGAAAATGTTAAAGGCCCTGTTTTGACATATTGGGTCATGCTCCTCACAGACCAGCTTGTGCTGTAGGTTCCCTACGCAACAGAGCTGGAGAACTAGTGTGTGCTTGACCCATCCCCAAAATATCCAGGAGCTCTGAGCAAACATGGATCTGGAGGGACAAGCTTAGGGCAGCTGAGGTTTTCAGTTGCCTTTGTACATCACCTAGTATAGGGGCTGTGGCTAGGTCCCTAAGTGCAAAGGGAACATAAACAACTGTGGTCCTCAGGTCTTCAGCACAAGCCTGAAATGCAATTATTTGGTCAAAGATCAGCAGTCTGAAATAGAAATGTTTGGAACAAACTTCATTCCTTGAACTTTGTGTGAAGGGAGAATTCAGCACTCAGCAGGAGGATCTTTGACGTGTGATATTTTGGTACTGTGGGAAGATGAGAGGGGGCATCATTCTTAAGCTGTTTTCACTTGTACAAATCCATATTGACATCCATGACTTCTTTTCTACTTACAGTGAAACAGAAATTTGGCAAAATGCAACCTGTTTCTGGGTGCATAAGAGGTATGGCAACTACCTCCCAAAGGAAGTGGTAAAGTGCCATTGTAGGCCTACTTGGTCTGATGAAATACCAGAGGAAATGATCTGGAGTGAAGGTCTTTGCCACTTCTCACACCTCTGGTTCTCTGATTCACCCTGTTTGTGTCTCTGTGGCTAAAAACAGAGACAACAGTCCTAGAAATGTTGAGCTTCACAGAAGACTTGGAGATGTTGAAATATGTGTGTTATCTTCCTTGCACTGCGAGCAGGGCTTTCAGACTCATCGGAGGAAGAACCAGAGTGGACTCCACCACCTAGGCTTCACCTTACTGGCATCACAGGTTGTACTACACAGGTACGGCCCTCACCCCTCCTCCAGGGCGTTATTGCGTAAAGCCCAGCACCCAGGGTGATGTGGGCTGCACCTTCCCTTAGAGGCACTGTTGCATTCCCCAGTCCCTCCCTGCTAGATGGCCCTTCCCCACCCTCCCAGGTCCTCAGGACATCTACAGTGACTTCCTACAGGAATGTCATGTCAGGAAAGCATTAAATAAGGCTTTGTATCACTAATGCCCTGCAAACAAGGAGGTAAGCCCACCCCACCACTCCAAGGTCTTTCTGATGCTGATTTCTTTTACAGCCACCAACCACACGTAGGTAATGGGGCACCTACGGGAAAGCTGGTCCCTGTAGCAACTGGTTTGCAGTCCTGACAAGTCAGGCTGAGTGCTCAAAGCCCTAGCTGACTTCCAATCCAAGCCAGTGTGTCCCTGGGAGCTTTGCCTGTATAAGGGCTCCAGCCACTGGCACGTTGTCTGGAAAGCACAAATAGGAGAGACAGCTATCGCAGCCCTTTCCCGAAAGGAAGTTCCATACTGGCGCTGAACAGCGCTTTAGTGTGGAGAGCAGAGCTCTGACAGAGCAAGCTGGGCTGCGTGCAGGGCTCTACCCGCCTCACGGCAGCGTCTGACAACATGGTGAGGGAAATTGCCGTTTTGGTGGGATATGGTGCTTTAGTGGAAGCCCATGTGTTACTGAGTTATCTGTTCTGAATCCCCTGTATTATCCTCACGCCTCTGTCAGTAACCCCTCCCCCCCCGCCCTCCCGTCTGGCCCCCACCCTGATGCAGAGGTTAAATAAAATAGCATTTCCTTCTGACTTAGCCTTTGTCTTTGGCAATCAAAATGCCCTTCAGGCCCCTGTGGATTCAGCCTTCCAGGTCAGGGTAGGACATGGGAAACCCCTTCCCAGGCATTTCACTGTAGATAATGTCGTGGCTGATTCATGAGATCATTCAAAGTGCTGCCTTCTGCTGTGGCTGTTGCTGCTTTCAGTGCTGATGCTTCTCAGCTTGGGCTCTACCTCCTTTTTTCTGCCACAACACTACCTCTCCTTCTGTCTGGATTGTACAAACCTCCTCCTTGGGCAGGTGGGGAACACAGAAGGGGTTGCGCAGAAGAAGAAAAATAGAGGGCAGCTTAGTTCTGCCTCTGTGTCAGGGAAGAACAGGCTGGATGAGTCAGGAGAGCCAGCAAATTCTGTCCTGGCTCCAGGAGGGGCTGAGCCAGGACAGCAGCAATGCTCTTGCAATTCTGCAGCTTCATTTGAGCCCCTGAGTGCCACAGTGGACAGAGGAAGCATGAGGGCTGCTCTAGTGCTGCTGAGCTGATAGAGATGGAAGAACCTACGTATGCCTGTCTATAGCTCTCAGCGTTACTCATGTGCCATTCCTCAGCTTGAGGTTGCAATACAAAACAGAAACACATTTTTTTCTTTCTTATAGCATCTCTGATCTGCTCAACATCTTCCGGGAGACTCCCTCTAACGTAACACCCAACAGAGACCATGCCAGCAAAAGAACGGGTGGTACAGTGGGAAGACCTATAAAGGACAGTATGTTACATGTCTTTTATTACGGAGCACTGTTATTTTAACCTCTCCTTCCTTGTGCAGTTTTACATACTTGGGTGAAAAGTGCAAAGAAACAGAAAGGAGATAAAGAGCACTGACTTAACCCTGTAGTGTGCAACACAGGTTTAAAAAGAAAAAGATTGTCAGCTTTTTTTGTCACTTGTGTGGTCTCCAAGGTAAGTAGGATGAGCACGGAAGGAACATCTCCAGTGCTGGTGTTCCGTGTGTTTTGCTGACTGGGTTTGCCCATTTCTGACATGATTAGGTTGGTGAATGTATGGCTTGGGGGTAGCACACTGCCATCATGGATGTGCAGCAGGTACACGCAGGGATGTGTTCTAGGTGGAAATCTCTGTGAGCTCAGGCAGGGCTTTCATCCACCTTCCTTTGCCTCCAATTCTGGTTCAGCCTCATGCGGGGATACATATTGATAGAAAATTACATGAGTGGAAACTGTCCATAAGTCATCAGCTTTCATCCTCAAACCATCTATTGGCATGGCTTAGTGCCTGATAGGACTGCCATGTCGGTCCTAGGACTCAGCCTCACTGTCTACTGTCTGTAAGAGGCGAGGCAGGCATTCAGGAAAAGCCAGGCAGAGTAAAGGACGAGGTATGGGTTGTGTTTATGCATCTACCTTACCGTGGGGTTATCCATGGGTCAGAGCACCCTACATCTTTAATGGATGGAGCTGTAAGGAATTAGCTCACAGGAGTTTGGGCTGTGAGGTGGTGCCTTGGTTTTCCTTGAAGAAATAGAGGCTATTTATTTATTTATTTATTTATTTTACTTCAGCAGCCTCCTAAGTAATTACCTAAAGCATTTCAAAAAGCCAAGCTGGCAAGACCTGAAAATCAGAGGGAGACAGCAGGGAGGGGAAAGCGCCTGAGAGCCGGGGAATACAGGACAAATGGCCCCCCGCCCCAGCAATGGTCCCAGCCCCCCATTCTCACCCTGCTAATATCCCTCCCTTTGGTAAACAGAGACAGGCAGGTTGGCACCTTGTCTCCTGGGACAAAGGAGCTGGCCCTTTGTTTCACTGTGTGACTCCCTGGCAGATGGGGGTTGGAGGGTGCCTGAGGGGTCTTGTTCAAGGAAAACCTCCAGTATGCAAAACGCACCCACAGGCAGACAGGAGAGCGATGGGTTTCCTCCTGTGAAAGAGCTGGGCCAAACAGTTTCTATTTCCCAACAGTTCTTTCTTTCCTTTGGAAAAACCCAAACTAATAGGCCATAGTTTTCCTATCAGAGCCTCTTGTTTTTGTAGGAACTGAGAAGGAAACGTGGGATTTGGAGACTTTATTTCTGGAAGCTTTATCCAGAATCTTTATTTCAGGAGAGGGAGAAAGCCAAACTCCCGACGGCAGAAACGTTTGCATTATCTTAAATATTCTCAATTCTTGCACAAAATTTCTCAGGAGAGGAAAAACAAGTCCTCGAATCAGCAAGATGCAAGTTTTGCAAAGTCCTAATATTTGCCAGTCTCTGCTTCCAGTCCCGAGGGACTGACCAAGATTTGTCCTTGATGCTTTCAGGAGCGTGGGTGAGGCAGACAGAGAGGAAACAGCCAAGCCATGGCACAAGAGCTGATGAGAAGCCTGCAGTTAGTGGGTTAGTCAGTCTATCACTCACTCCTGTGTTTTAACGAGGCCTTTTTCCAAAGGTGTTGCAACTGGCCGTGTGGCCTAACTCTCAGCTTGTGTGCTTTCTCCAGCCTCCTACACCACCAAAAGCCAGGCTGAGGCAGCTGAATAAATGCAAACCTACTGTTTTCTTCAGGGAAGGTGTCAGGCGCTGTGTGGGGAGACTCGTGGCATGCTTCTACAGCCAGCTCTGCCACAATGACAGCTCAGATATGTCCTTGTGGGTGAGGAGACTCCACTCGTTGCTGAAACCAGTCTCAGTGAATGAACTTGTACTGGCTTTGAGATCATTGACCTGCTGGTAACAGGAAGATGCCCACACTGCTATTTGGCATGATTTGCCCCCTTGTTTCATTATTTTCCTTCCCTACTCTGACCTATTATTAACAGACCCACCTTCTACCTAGTGCTTCTGTTTCCCCTGATATATTTGTAAAAGGCCTCTTATTCTCCTTAATCCCTTTGGCTATAATTAACTCATTCTGCATTTTTGCTGCCCTTATCTTTTCCCTGCAAGCCTTAACTGACTGAATATTCTTGTTTGGTTGCCTCCCTGTTTTCCATTTCTACTAAAGGTTTTCTTTTTAATCCTTAGATCTCTGAGTAGGCTTTGCACACTCTTGTTTCTCGCATTCTTCTTTATTTTCTTTTCTTTTTCCCTCCCACCACACTCACTGTGTGTGTAAGGATGCCTGTCTGCCTTACACGTGGGTAGCTTTCCACATGGCACCTTCCTTGCTCAATTGATTAATTCCCTTCGGTGCGTTTGCCTTTTTCCTTTGGCACTGTGTGACGTTTTGGGACAGTGTCAAATTGTCCTTTCCACGTGAAAGATTCCCATTTTCTTTGGCAATTCCCTTCTTTCACCCAATACCTTTTGTTCTACAGAAAACATGTAAAGTAAAAAATAAGTCTAAAAAATGTATTATTTGAGCAGAGTTTATTTTTGACACAGAAAACTAGAAGGGCTGAATGTGGGCTCAGTGCTATTGAGGAAAGTGAATCTTTGCTCTCAGTGCCAAAACTGTCTTTAAAGTTTGAGTCTTTATAATACCCTGGCATCTCTTCCCAATGGGACTTTGGTCAAGACAGCCACTATCATTATTCTCACAGTCCCCAGCTCTTCCACCCTTTCTCTCAACTTGGTTTGCCTTTACCACAATGGCTTAGAGCCGGTTTTACTTTCTTCAGATGCATTTTATCACTAATGTGGACGGTGATACGTCCTGGGGGATGCACTCCTGCTGCTGGGGCTTGTCAGGGAGGTGGGGTGTTCCCCCATGTCAGAGGAAAAAATTATGACACATGGTGGGAATCCATTGTGTTTACCCAGGGAGAAGGTGTCCAGGGCTGGGCTGATGCTGTTTGTGGACTGCTGTGGTAAAAGCCTACAGGGGATGGTGAAGAGCTGTTCACCTCATTGCAGCACTGAGGCAGCCTGTCCTGAGTGCCATGTTAGGATGCACAAGGAGAAACCTTGGACAACCCCTTCCCTCCTCCACCTGCTCCTACTGCCCACCTCAGGAGACAGCATGGCAAGACGGAACTTGTTCTGCTAACAAAGAGGCGTAAGTAGAAGTAGGGTCTCCGCTTCTATTCTTCCTCCTGCAGAGCCTGCCAGGGCACCCCAAGGAGAGGCTGTGCAGTTAAGCTGTGTGATTCTGCAGTAAGGAGAAAGAGCCCATTCTTCTGTCCCTGGGATTGTGGAAACACGGGCTAAGAGAGATGCCCTTGGAGGACAGTCATGTGTTAGTTTGCCCCATGTGGTGTCAATGCATGGAGGGCTGCAGTAGGGGTGGTGAGGACCTGGTCTGGCCACCACCTTCTCCATGAGAGGACAGGACTACCTGAGCAACTAGCTCATTGAGTTTTGAAGTGGGGAGAAAGACAACTTAATTGAATGTTCCTGCCCCTCTTGCCCTTCCCACTGTTCCCTAGGCCTGGGCTATGGAGGCAAGGGCTGTGCTTCTTGGAACATGGGGTGGTACGGGGAGGAAGGGAGATGTAGGAAGGGCAACATGTGTGCTGACTTCCCTCAGGGTGTTCCTCCCTCGCTTCCTCAATAGCAGCTGCTGCTCGCTCCACTCCATGCTCAGGCCTGCAGATGGCCATGCTCATGGCTGGTTCTGCCAGGCTTGGGCCCCAGCATCACTCATTGCAGCAGCCATGGACATTTTTTTGCCCTTTGCTCTCCTCCAGTTTCAGGCTCCAGGGCTGTGGTTCAGCAGGGCAGAAAGGGGGAGGGAAGGAGGAAGAAGTAGAGGGGCTGCCTCACCCAAAAAAAAAAGCAAAAACGCAGCCATTTAGGGCCTGGGCACAGTGGTGGTTTCACCGCTTCCGTCGCCTGATCCACCTTTTCAGACACGCATGAGGAGACTTCTGAGAAACGGCCCTGGGCTCACCCTGAGCACTTCAGTGTAAGCCAGCACACACATGTGAGCGCACACACACCGCTGTGCCCCAGCACACGTGTGAGCACACACACACCCCCCAGAGCTGTGCCCCAGCACACACATGTGAGCACACACACTGCTGTGCCCCAGCACACACATGTGAGCACACACACAGAGCTGTGCCCCAGCACACACATGTGAGCACACACACAGCTGTGCTCCAGCACACATGTGAGCACAGACACACACACAGCTGTGCCCCAGAACACATGTGAACATGCATGTGAGCACATGTGAGCACACAGAAGTCTGTCACACTGAAACGTGTTAGCACACACACGGCTCTGCCACAGGCTTGCACACCGGGATAGAGCCCACAGGGCCAGTCTGCTCCCAGGCTCACACTCATGCCTGCACACCTACCATCCTCCTTCCACAAAAGAAGTTTCTTTCATTTCCTGCAAGAGGAGGAGGTGGGAGAGAGGGAACTTGAATGCTGCAAATTCCTGAGCTACATATCTCGCCTCCCTCTCCTTTCCTATGCTGCCTGCCAGCTCCATGTTCAGGAGCCACTTCCCATACAAGTAGGCAACATTGAACAACTGTGCTTTGAACCCTGTGAGACATTGCTGTTGCTCTGTGGGTTTTTTCCCCAGCATCTCTGTGCTTGGCCCTTCAGAGCCACCTCAAGGCTGCTCTGACTGAACAGAACCGAGTTGATGTGTAGCTGATTCGGAGCACAGGCCTGCCTTGTGCTGTGGCCGAAGCACTTTTTCCCACCCGAGCAGTCTCCTTCTTGCTCCCAGCCAAGCCCAGGAAGCTTGTCTTCATGCGTGCTGACAATGACCTTGTGCTGGAGCAAGACATTTCCCAAACCTTGTGCAGTATACGTGGCATTTCAAAGGGGTACTGTTTTCAAACACACAGCTTGTCACAAAACTGTGAGCTGGAGCCACTAAAACAGCAGGCAGTACCCAGGTGTGTTAGGCTAGTACTTCACTCTTCTAAGCCAGAGTTACTTTCCTTCATGAGTAACTGGGATGAACGGAGTAGTTCTGATTTAGTTATATGTTGCTATCAGAATCCCCCTTATTTCCGATCAGGTAGGTACTGTTGCTTCTCCTGTGTCATGGGCAGAGACATTAAGAACAGTGGATAAGATCTCATTCTCTCCAAAGCTGTAGCAAAGCAGCTTACAGCAGCCACCCCAGGGCTGCCGTGGCTATGAGGTGAGATTTCTTAGCCCGTTCCGAGCATCCCAATGCGGTGCTGTGGCTCAGTTAAGGCTGCTGATGGTGCAGCTGGACATCCAGCCGGCTCTCCTGTTTCTCTGCATGACACTGCAGGCATGAAGGAGTGGTGTCAATGAGAAATTGTGCCTGACAGGCAAGTACATTTCGTGTTCATCTAAACAGGGGAAATCCTGCGCACGGAGATTTCAGGACCTGGTGGCTGGAGTGCAGAACGCTCGGAGACAAAGTCCGCTTTTGCAGAACGTTTCCCAAGGCATCCAAGGACTCGCAAACCCACAAAGCTTCCCCTAAAAACCACAGCTGCAACAAAAGAGGAAGAGTCCATGGCAGAGCTCTGAGCGTATGAAACCTTGCAAAGTAGGTCTCTTTCTGTGGTGAGGGGAATGTGTATAAATACTTACGTACACTGTACGTGGAAAGAGCTGGGTTTGTTCAGCATCAGGGCTAAAAGTGAAAGCAGCCTGCAGGAATGCTGAGCAGAGGCGGTGCTTTCAAGCAGGGCTAGTGGTGGCAGGCCTGGGTCACATGGAGGAGCAGCCTGCAGTGGTGGCTTTGCAAGAAGAATAACCCTGCAAGGAGAATACTAAGAACTTATCTTAGTAAAGGACACTGGTTTGTGAGCCACCGAGGTAAATTCATCAAGGACACAAATGGAAGAGTGAAACTTCAGAAAGCAAGCACCAAGAAAGAGGGTTCAAATGCAATTACGTCCAAGAGGTGTAGGGTGCGTATGCCAACAGCAGCGTAACTTTCTTGTGGTATTAAGGAGGAATGTGAGAAAGAAAGTCAAAAGTGTGTTAAATACAGCCAGCTGTCTAGCACGCTGATGCCACCTCAGCTCTCCTCAGTGCTGACACAACCGAGTGTAGCTGCTGTTGAGTTCAGAGTTGTGCAGGTTCCCATGGAGCCAGTGTTCAAGCCTGGCCCCAGTGAGACTCTAGTGAGGTGGCTGCATTCCTGTGCATCAAGTCAAGAGCTCAAGGTTAACTCTTTCAAGGGCCTTTGCTGGACAGATATGGATCCCTCATGGACAGTCATTCCAGCTGGAGCTGAGTGACACTGGCCAAAGGCATCTCACTGAAGAAAGGAAACTCAAGGACCCTGTGCCTCACACAATGTCTGTAAAAGCTGTTGCTTCATTTGGACAAGCCTCTGGCCCTCAGTGCTGGTGCATACCTTGTGAACCTGCCTATGATATAGTTTACAGTCAGAGATGCTATTTGGGCTGCTGCGTGTATTCAGCTTCAGATTCCCACGCTTGAGATGTGACCGTGTCCAAGGCCTCCACAATCCTGCCGTAACTAACCTCTGAGTTAAGTAGTTGTAGAGGCTACTCTAGAACTCAGGAGTCTGTAGCTCCTGTGCACAGTGGACTCACCTCCTGAGTCACTTTAGAAAGCACAGAAGGAAATGCACTGGAGATCCCTGCTACTGTCTCTGTTCTTCTGAGCACAAGGTCAGCAGAAGAAAAGCTCCTCCATGGTGTGCAGGCAGACAGGGTCCACTAGAGAAGAACACAGTCTTTATTCCCTGGTCATGTTATCCAGGCCAGGGATGTCGTTCAAGCTCCATGACCTCCTCTAGCCCACATACTCAGAACTCCTTTCCAGGAACTCAAAATGGAAGGACCAAGGATGGTTGAGACCTGGGGTTACAGTAGTGTTTCCTTCTCTAGGATAATCTGTATCTCACCTTTCCCTGGAGGAAAATTCACTTCTGCATCTCTCAAGGTCAGGCTGCTGTGGAAGTGGTGAAGAAAGAGAGAAAAGCGAGCAGATAGTGCAGTGGGAGAGCATTTCTTTGCATCTTTTCTGGATAGAAGCACTCTTTCTGTTCCCGTTACTTGCAGTATCAGTGATTTCTGGCAGTGCCAGACATAGCCATCACCCTCTGGGTTCCTTTCCTTTTCGTTGTTCCCCTGGAGAACAGAATTCCTGTTAAAAACCCCTGTAAGTATCACTGAGAGCCAGCACTATTATTCACTAGCCAGTGAAGCAAGACAGACATACTCTCCCACAACCTAGGGATGCCCCTCTGATCTATTACCAATGGGGCCGTATTCAATGGGATCAGAGCCTGCCCTTTTCCACATCCCAGTGGGACAACACCTGCCCACCAGAGGACAAAGAGGAAAACCTGGTTTAGTGGGAAAAAAGGCAGGGCTCTCCCCAGAGAGGCAGTAGGGCTGTTTGATTAAGAGCATCTTTAATGCTTTCATGCAACCAGCCAGCTGGTTTGCTGTGAAAACAACCAGCAAAACATCTTTATGCAAGAGAGAAAACCTCTGTGAAGCAAAAGCCACAAGTCCAGTTTTACTCACCTATATAAGCCTCTGGGGAAATCACTTCAGGAAAAGACTGTCAAAGCAAGAGGGAAAATATTTCTGCCTAAGCCCAGTATTTTAAATATGTCTTTAAGTGGTAAATTCAGAGGAATAATGGAAATGCTGCACAATAAGATCTAACTGGAAGCTTCATCTGTAACTTGTCCTCCCTGAAAAGAGCCAATGGTCATCTACTGTTGTGCATTTCTCCTACGCCCCAATTTTTGCTGGCGTGCAGTATCCCAGTCAGACAGGTCTAATCCCTGCTGCACCTTCTGCATTAGAATCATCTGGAGGCTGACTGTGCCCAGGAATGCCCCTTCACCTGTCACACTCACAGCCATGGGGCAACGAACCAGGGCAGGACCAACCAACCCCATCTCCTTGACAGTGGTGCCAAGCTCCAAATCAGGCTGTGCCCTCTTTTCTCAAACCAGAGGCCACAGGCTTGGTTGATGGTGCTTATCCCATGAAAAGCCTGGGGCAAAACTGGCACAGGAGCATAGGTGCAGGCTCCAAGGGGGTCAGAAGAAAGTTATCTGGGACCCAGGGGCCACTTTACAGTACATGGTTCATTAGCCCTGTCCAGAGCTGGGCTGGAAGGACTCAGGCACGCTTGGGTATGTTTGTGCATCCTCGCCTCGGTGGCAGTTCCGTGATGCTGGCAGAAGTGTGATTGTGAGCAAAGCGTTATTCCAGCGGATGCAGCACGTAACAAGAAGTTCACCTTCGGTTG
Source organism: Rhinopomastus cyanomelas (assembly GCA_013400115.1). Classification (NCBI taxonomy): domain Eukaryota; kingdom Metazoa; phylum Chordata; class Aves; order Bucerotiformes; family Rhinopomastidae; genus Rhinopomastus; species Rhinopomastus cyanomelas. The sequence goes on from VXBP01007508.1 coordinate 636,072, forward strand.
GAGAGGATCTTACTATGACCTTCCGTAAAAAAAGGGGCATTGTTTTGAGTTGTTCAACAGCTGCTGTGTTCCACCCCTGGAATGGTTGCAATTCAGTAGTGAATAATATAGGCCTTAGATAAACAGCCGGTAAAATAATTTGGGATCCTTCCTGGAGGGGGGGGTGGGGAAGCAGGCGAGTTACTCAACGACAATAAATTATTATTCTCTCAGCCTAGGAAATGAAGTGTTCTCCTTGTCATCACCAAGTGGGCAGCGACACGAAATCTCTTCCCACCCTTGTGTGCTGGAAGCAGCCCAGTGCAGTGCTCGTGTACCATCTGCACCTTCACAGGAAGCAAGAGGTGGGTTTAGTCTGGATTCACGCGTCTTCTCCGTTCTCTTCTCTGACCTGTGTCTGCTTCTCTGTCTCAGCCCCACTCTTCTTCAAAATAACCCTCCCAAACTGCTGTTCCGCACGGGCATCACCGCCGTCTTCTCCCTCGGAGCAGCCGCCCTGCGATCCCAAGAGAAGCAGAAGTTTCCCCAAAGCAGTCGGTCCCCCCGCAAAGCGCCGTGTCCGTTCGGTACGCACCGTGCCTGTCTGTGCCGGGGCAGGACCGAAAGCGCCAGGCCTTGGGTCTTGGCCTCCATCGGATGAACAATTTCCCGTCGAAGGTTACTCACTTCCTGTTTTCCGTATTTAGCCAATCTGGCCCTATGGGGAGGCTTTGATTTGTTGTAAACTTCAGCTGGTTTAAACGTTAAGTCGCGGGAGACCGAGGCAGGAGGAGGAAGGGAAAGGCCTGGAGACAAATCGGGGCTGTTTAACGTTGTGGCTGTGTCCTCCTGAAGTCTTCTAGTGACCATTAGAGCATGTGAAAGGAAAGCCGGGGGCTGGCAGCATGGGAGGTGCAGAAAGGGCCGCTGCGCAACGGGCCGGGGCTGCGGCAGCGTGTGCGCGGGGCTCTCGCTGGGGGTGTGTGTGGCGCTGGGAAGCAGCCGGGCAATGCACTCCGGTGACTAATTTCTCCACTGTGTCATTTTTGCCACAGACAGCTGTGTGGAGAGGCTAATGGCAGTGCAGCAGCTCTGCACCGATGGCAGGGAGGAGCCTCTAACCTAGAGAGGAGAGCGCTGTGCCCTTTCCTGGTGCCTATCAGTGCGCACCACATGCTGACTTTTGTTAGAACTTGCCCAGAAGTCTGCTAGGCTGGAGCAAGTCAACACTTGCACGTAGCTGATAGGGCAGGTCATGGCTCCCTTAATGCCTGTTTTGGAAGGGGAAACTGAGGCACACAGCACTGTAACCTGACTTGTTATCACCAAGTGAGTGTGTGAGGGATGGGGCTGTGTCCTGGCACAGTCAGGCAGCAGTCTGTCTCTTGAGATGCACTTCATCATGAAGACCACCTTCCCAGCGTCAGTGGGAGTTACGCTCAGATAGAGAAGAGCAGCTCACGGCCCAGAGCGCTCGTAAGCACAAAGACCGTGTGAATGGTTTTGGTCTGTTCCTTTTTCGTTTATCAAGTTCTCTTCTAACAATTAACTGTCAAAATTGGATGCTTTTTTAAATGTCAAAATGTTGCAAACATTTACCAAAAAATTAAAACAGTAAAACCCCCTAGAGGGCAGATTGAAATGCAGTAGGAGATGCCAAATGAATGGGAACTGTGCAGCAAGATCTAGCAGGGATTTACAGGGACACCCTTAAAGAACTTCAACAGTAACCTGCCACTAGGATTCTGGTGTAGGCAGGTGGGAGTGAGTGAAACAACCAGAGACAAAAAGTCACGCCTGAAACAGCCAACATAATGCTCTTGTCCCCCAGGTAAAGAATTCTGCTTTGTCCTCTCTGCTTCATGGAGAGCAGTCAGGAGCTGAGTCAATCTCTCAGGGAAAATAAAAACACTGTGGAAGACTGTGGCTAAACACCGACATGTATAGGAGAAATGAGACCTTGTTCACACTCTGGCATTGATAGGCCCCATTCTAAATGCTCCCAACCCTCCTGACACAGAGCCAACCTTCCTCCAAATAACCCTGAAGCAGCCAAGAACTGTAGGGAGAGCCATGGGACCGAGCGGGTAGCTGTTTTCTCCCTGGCATTGCTGCATGAGCTGGGTTAACATTATACTTCCCTGATTCAGTTTTTATAGACCAAACAGTAGCAGTTCCCTCCCTTGGTGGTATTTTGAAGCCTTTCCCAGAAGGAGGGTTTAGTTCTCTATTGTGTTACTACCTACTGGGTGTTTTTTCTGCTGCATCTCCTACCCTGCAATTGCATTTTTCTCAGATGAACTTTTGGTGCTCAGAAATTCAACGTGGTTCCTATTGCACACATAGCACAGTTCCTAGGGCAGTTGGTCCCGTGGGCTTTCCCTGATGGGGCCCTTTGACCTCCCAGTAGCACCTTTGTGCAGCCTGAGATCTGGATGTAACAGGGACACATCAGACTGAATCGGGATTGACTGCAAAGCCAGCACCATGGAAAATTGCTCCCAATGATGTTCAAGCAAATGGTGTCTCTGAACTGGCAGCAGCCGGCTGCCCTGACGCTGAAGTTGGATCTGCTAGATCCAGAGCAGCCTGCTTTGCACTCGTATCACCACGCTTAAAGAACAGTCACTTAATCTCACTTAGAAATGTTTACTTGCGAGGGCCAGATGGCCCAGGGAGTTGGGCTAAACAAAGCATTTTACTTCTAGGTCGCGCATTCTAATCCAGTCCAGGTTGGCGATAAATGAACATATTCACTTGATAGCCGCTTTTGGCTTGATTTTTGGTGTTTTTCAGACTGGTTTCCAAGGGGAGATGTCACCCCACAAAGTCTCCCTCTGTGCCCTGACACAGTTGGTACTGATTTGACTGTCTCTGTGGAGAAGCCAAGGATCAAATGCTCCGTGGCGCCAGATTGTTTTCTTTTGCAGCCTGCAGGTAAGGGGAAGTTGCCCCGTGTCTGGCTGTGTGGTGCCTGCTCTGCGGATGGGCAGGATTTCAGTTCGCAGAGCTGCCAGGCCGAGCCCCTTCACCAACGTGAAATTAATTAAAAAAATTAAGGGAAATCTTTAATTGCAGTTGACATGCAGGCACTCTCTGCTATGAACTTTACACACAATCGCAGATAACAGCATCAAAACTAACGCCTGCTTCCCACTTGCCCTGCTATAAGCAATAAACGTTTGGCAAGTCAGTAAATAACAAAATTCTCATGTGGCCATCTACAGGTCACCAGGATACTTAAGAAGTTTTTGTTAATTATACCATATTTGCCATCAAAGAGGGGGTTATTAACTCTTCCAGGCTGGTGTAGGAAAGCAGTGGAGTCGTTTGGAAGTAGGTAAATGTGATCTTGTCACTGAAAGTGCAACCTTTGCAAAATTAAATAAAAAATAGGTCTTTGAGGCAACGAGCTCGCCAGGCATCGTGGAAAATACAGTACATTTTCAGCTTCCCTTTTATTTATTTTGTATTTTGACATCAAACACTCCCTGTAACCTAATCTTCTCGGCTTTTGATGTGGCCGTGGAGACATGACAATTAAGCACGGCTTAAAACAATAATCCCAACAACAGGAACCAAAGGCAAGTAATGTCAGGGTTCCCCCCTCACAAAAAGCCTGTCCCCCAGTGTTTGGTAGTAGTGAAAGGACCGTAAATCCCAGTCTGTTGCCTTGATATCTGCTCAGCGCTTACACTTTGTGTTGAACTTTACACACTTGCTCCGTTCCCATTCCCTGCTGTTTGTTTTCCTTCCGCTATGCAAAAATGTCTGGAGACAAACATGATACACACATTGCAGGGAGATGGTTTGATCTTTCACAGATTAGTGCCACCTGACAGACACGGGATCGTTACTTGTGCTGCAGGAACCGCTGAAGACGCTGCTCAGGAGAGACGCGCTCCTGCTGGTGCTGGGGGCTGCAGCACCCCTCCCGACATGCTGATGGATTACGGCTGCGATTCCGGGAGTGGATTGGACTGACCCAGCAAAATGCTTGCAGAGAGGCTACACCAAAGTCAGCCTTCATCAAAGCCTGAATGGGTGTGCAACTAAAGCAAATAGCTTGATTATTCTAAATTATTTTCAAGTGATGTTGTTAGTTCTCCTGTTCTCTTCTCGTCCTGGCTAGTCAGCTATGGAGGGAGAGTGGCTGAGTTCAGCTACAACCCAGTTCTAAACCCATTCGAAAACAAGCATGTTTCTTCTTAAATGAAGCCTGCATGGCATTCTATGATTTTCTTTTAATGGGTGTTTGCACAAAGCCTCGCCGAACGAGTTAGAGAGATGATTAACTCATCTGAGGTGATGCAGGAAGGCCTCGTCCATGTTGCAAGTACTTTCTTCAGAACGTCTAGAGCCGCTGCAACTCCTCGTCATACACAAGCAGAGCCTGCAAACAGGACCAGGCAGGAGGCTGCATGGTTAAAGAGAATCAGTGATAGAAAGAGCTGGAATTTGCACGCTCAGGCTGAAAAAGGAACTCAGGTTATTTTTTCCTTAATGAGTGAGGACATATCCCCAGGTTGGTTTCCACAGAAGTGAGACACAATTCTGAAGGGCCAAAGGAGGAACCCCAAAGTTCATGAGCAGTTTTTGTGAAAATATTGTTCTAGTAACAGCAGTATTCATCCCCATACAGGGCAGAGGCACTTCGCAAGACTTGTTTTGTGAAGCCCCAAGGAGTTCCTTTTGTGGGTCAGAATCTACTGTGTGGTGAAAGCACCTGCAAAGTTTTGGCCACGGGAGAGCTGCCTGGTAAGCAGCTCTCTCCATCGTCACGCACCAGGCTGTGTGTGCAGCCCCCATCGTCACGCACCGGGCTGTGTGTGCAGCCCCTTGCACCCATGGCGGCGGCCCTCTTCTGCACTGGTTCCTAGGACAGCACAGAGCAGCTCTGAGCTACCTTCATGCCACAGGTGATTCCAATGGCATGAAAAAGGTTTTCACGTTGCCTGTTACAGCAGAGCAGGAACCTGCAGAGAACTTTGCCCATTCTCAGACAGGCCCTGCCTTGAAACTCATGATGAGACTGGCTGCTTTTCTGCGTTAACTTTGCTTTTAAAACTTGGTTTCCACTGAAAAGTATTTTTCCAAGCACTTTAAAAACCCAAAACCCAATAAAACAAAGAGAAACTGCAGTTCATTATGTGCAGTGCAGCTACTGCCTTAGATTTTTAAGTGGCTTAGAAACTCCAGCACATTTAACTGCTAAATGCATGACCTCGTCACCCCAAAACACCACCACCAGAGAACGAGCTTTTGTACAGGTGCATTTTGTACTAAATCATTCTACAAGTACTTCTTTTCCGTCCTACCCAGGTAAGCTTCTAAAATATCAACAGATCGCTCGGCATAAAGTTTAAGCTAATAATTCTGCTGGCAACCACGGCAACGGTAGTTTTTCCTCTGTCCCTATTCAGAGCAGTCTTTACGACATGAAGCGGGCACAGGTACTTTCACAAAAAAAAAGGTATTTTATTATTCTTAGCAATATTCACCTTGAAGGAATATGAGGAAAGCATACACTTTTTACAGACAATATATAAACATGTTGTACATAATTAACAATAACTTAGTTCACTAATCCAAAAATAAGCAAAATAAAAATTAAAATAAAACCAGAAAATACTGAAGATAATTTTTTTTTTATGCTGATACAAGTACAAAATAATTTAAATCTCAACTGCCGTTGTTTATGCTGCAGTGACTGACAATATATTGCACTTTGTCAACGGTATCAGTAATCCCTGTCTTCTACCCACATCCCTTTCCCGCCCCCTCCTTGCCCAAATTCTACAGAGATTTGAGTTGGGTACAAACAACGTACAAGTGTACCATTGTAAAATGTAAAAAGGCCCCAATTTTTAACCTCAGCAGATTAAAAATTCTTATTATTTCTCCCAGCCAGTTTAGTTTCCCATTTACTTCCACTTCTTTACAAAGTGCACCTATATGCCTACGCAGACCAGAAAAAAAAAAACAAGAGGAAAGCAGAGTTTCCACAACTGCTTGTTTCTTCGTTATCAAACATCTGAATTACATATTGAGAGGAAAAAAATTAACGTACATCCACTTTTATTCATTTTTTTTAAAGCAGGACTTTCGCAGTAAAGATAAATTGGCTTGATAAAAAAAAACCAACCCACAAATAAAAGAAAAACCCCACAACAAAAAAGTTAAAAATTAAAAAAATAAAAAGCTTGTCACAGAGTTAAGCTTACGTGGTTTACATCATCAAACCCCTCTGTTCATCGGGGCATTTTCATCAGAAGTATAGCTAAATATGTACACTGTATGTTATACTGGAGCGTGTGTTCACGAGAGGCATCAGGATCATAACAATCAAGAGAATACACTTCACATTGGCAATAGCTTCGTTTTCGGTCATTTACGTACAATATGGTTTGACAGTGGGAAATTTAAATGGTCTTTTTTTGCTTTTTGTCTTTTTCATATAAAATACGCTACGTAAAACGGCCGTTCCCCCTGGAACGCCGCTTTCCCTCGTCTCGTCAGCTGTTGCTGTGCCTGGGATTTGACGGTTGTGTGAAGCTCAGAACTGATTGTCTCTCTCTTTTCCCCTCTCCAGTGATCCTAACCTCATTTCTGCCCTTCCTCCCTGTGAAGTCCACCGGGGCCTGGATGCTCGAGACAGCACACACGCTGGTGGGCTGTGCGTGACCTGTGCGTGGACGTGGTGACCACACTGCCCAAAGTTTCCCCAAGCAGCTAATCTGCATTTTTAAGCAACAGCTGCCAACACAACAGAACAAAATGCTTCTAACTCCGAAGTCCATGCATGAGTTGGATTGTCGCATGCCCTGCGAGGTTTTTTGCTGTGCTACAAATTAGCTGCGACAGGTTGGTAAATGCCCATACCTCACCCCTTGCACTAGGTCCAAGATTGCCTTCCTCACAGCTTTTTCCCGGTTCTCTGATCTAGTTGTTTTGAGGAGTAAAAGGGTAGGTTGGGAGGGGGCCATTTGTTTGAAAACTAAATCTTTCATGTTAGGAAAGAGAATTCATTAATTCTGTCCAAAGAAGCACAGTCTTGGACACCTTAAAATCCTGTGCTATGGCTACACTTTTGCTTTGTTCCCCGACCCCCAATCTTTTCCCCTTTCCTAGTATTTTGGTATGGAAGCTAGATGAAGCTAGTCCAAGGGAGTTGGCTGAATGTGTCCCACCCTCTCTCCCTTGTTTTGAAGGCAGGTTTTCTTTCAGGGTAGCCATTGCAAACCACAGCACAAAAACATGCAATCTGAGGGGTTGAGGCTTTTTGTGGAAAACAAGAGCAAAATAAATATGACCTTGCATCTGATTTCATTTTAAAAATTACATTTTTATAAAGATGTCCTTTTTCTTTTTTGTTTTCTCTTTTCCCAATCCCAAACGAAGTCCACGATAGAAATCCAGCATGTCTAGCTTTCAGTGAGCCCACTCCATCCTGGGAGGCTGCTTATATCTCTTTACAATATTCACAGTAATAACAAAGAGAGAAAGGAAAGCCAGTTCCAAGCCTTCAGCTTCTGCCACCTTTGACTTCCTGCTGGACCACTAAGTATCGAACAGGTAAGTTTTTTTTCCTTATACCTGAGGGGGCAAAGTGCATTACAGGCACCACTACGCGTTTCTGCAGAAGACCCATCATTTGCAAGGTTTAGTTCAACATTAGTTATTAAGCCGCATGGGAGCAAGGATCCTCTTTTGCTGTCCCTACATTCTCCTCTTGGTAGAGCACTTTCTTACTCGCTGTCATCTTAGGCAAAGTCCCATGTTTTTTATCTCTGGGTGGGTCTCTTGGTCATCAGGTTTTATCCCATGGCTGTAACCATGCTGGATGGGTGCGGATGTCCAAATGAGATGCTGGAAGATGGGTGGATGGGGGTAGGTGTTGGCAGGATATGTCCAGAGTGACTGAAAGGCGGCAAATGCCCCATGGGCGCCATGTGAGTAGCAAGGGCAGCAGCGCTGAAAGGAGACGATTTCTCCTGCATGCACTTGGACAGTTCCTCAAAACACTCTGAGCCTTTCTTGCTTTTCTTTGATTTGTTGGACATTTTCCTATTCCTGGTCTGAATTCCTTCCTTTTTCATGGTCAGAGGCCTGTTCACCTGCAAGAAATGAGAAAATCAGGCTCATGCAGACAAAATGATCTTATTGTGCAAAAATGAAAATATTTGGACAGCCCCCATGTGTTTTTCCTGGCCGGAGACCTTTCTCTGGCCAAAAAAAAAAAGATGGTGCTTCTCTCTGCAGAACTTGTTTATATTGATTTGTTTAATAAAACCACACACACAAAAAACCCCTAGACATGAAAAACAAATTGAACCACATTTGGCAGCTGATGAGTCTCTTTCCCGTAGACTTACTCTCAGTCCTCATTCATTTCCTAATAGAAGAGATCAAACTAGGAGGCACAAGCTGACTCAAATTCAGTCCTAATGCTTGTACCGGTAACTTCTGCTACTGAAAGTTTAAATAATGTTCCAACAGGTCAAATGATTCCTGCTTAGGATTAATTTATTTTGAAAAAAATATAAAATAACAGTTTTAGATAATTTTTTAAAAAAATAATTAAGATGCCCCATCAGTATTAATTTCAGCACAGAGCCCATTCTGAATGGCCTCTGTTTCTGCAGGTGTCATGCTTAGTTATAAAACACACTGACTTCAAACCGAGTGTGGCAGCTCTGCTTTGCCTGATTTGCCCAAGCTTAGAAGCCAAGCTCATACATTGTAATGTCACTGAACTTAGCATCACTATGCTGACAAAGAATGGCTGTCACTTCCCAGGGGAACCTTAGAGACAGGGGAAGGAATAAAACAACAACCAAACCCTGAAACCAATAAAAGCCTGGTGTACACCATGCAGTTAAGACATCAATCCCGGCCAGGCAAGCCGCGACACATGAGATGAGTAAATACTCACATTGTGCAATTTATAGTAGAGTCCGCAGGCATTACAAACTGGGTCCCCGTTTGCATTACGTCGCCATAAGGTCGTGGTGGTTGTTTGACAGTTGGCACAACAAGTCCCCGCTCTCCTAGCCGCTGACTAACCAAAAGAAGAAAATTAAAATTGTATCAGCGAGGAAGGAGATCATGAGAAAGGTCAAGTTGGACTCAATATACTTAGCCTCTTTACAACTAATTCCTAAGATTTACAAAGCATCAGGAGGGAAGGAAAGTCAGATTTACATTTTGTGGTCATTAGGATTTTGCTTAAGTTCAAGTATTTTCCTATGTAGAGTGCAGCTTCAGGCCCTGCGGCACCGTGTGAGCAACGCATCTGTAACTCCAAAAATAAAAATTTTAGAGGGGGAAGCATCATTAGATTTGTTCAGGTTTTCCCTTTGCAGGATTCCAGAATGAAGCATGAAAATGCATCTGCACACACACCCCCCTTATTTCTTTTAAAACAACCAAATTTAGTTTGCGCTGGTGTTGGGACTGAGTTTGAAGACAGAGAATGATCTTAAAGAATGTGGTTTTTACCCCTGCTCTGGCCCTTTAAAGACAGACACAAAAGAAATCCAACTGCATTACTTAACAGGGTGCAGTATTTATCAGAGCCATCACTGAAAATTCAGTTTCCATTTACAAGTGAAAGGGAGAAAACAAAACCGGCTCCAACTTTCTTTAAATATTTAGCAAACCAAATTTCGTGCCTTGCAGCAATGATTCCGCTGACCCACTGCAGCCTCTGTCCCTACTCAGCTCTTTGGCTGACAAGCTCTCAAACAACTGTCTTAAAAGAAAGACAAAACCCCCACCACAACCGAAAAAATCCACCACCCTTTCCCAAAACTTTTGTTCTGTTGAAACCAAGGTGGAGGGGTGGGGGGAGAAAAATGCCCAAACATTCACCCACCTCCCAAAACAAGAACAGGAAAAGTAGAGCAGCAGGCAGCCAGTAATTTCTGGATGGGCCCGTGTCTAGCAGACGCCACAATAATACGGTCTTTGTGCAAGCTTGGTATCGTGCAAAGTGTTATGGATGGACAAACTGCACCCCATATTTTGGAAAATAATTTTGCATTAGAAATCTCCAGTCCTGCCTCTGGAAGTAGTCAAAATACGGTTCATTTTGTGCAACTGGATTAACGCTGAGGACTCAATATTTTCTTAAACTAGCAGAGCTTACTTTCTAACGCGTTTCAATCGTAGCAATTTCCCTGGGGCCTGGATATTTTTGCAATTAGCCACCAAGAGCCACAGGATGAAGCAGCAGCAAAGCTCGCCCCAATGCGTGGGGCATCACAGTGAGCGGAGTCTGGACTATGGCGTTTCCCAGACAGAACACTGTGGGCTCCCCTGCCCACTCAAAGCACAGCCCGGCTCAGCTCCCCAAAGAGCTGGGCTCAGTTCTCCTTTGCTCCCGATTTACACGGTGGCCCTCTAACTTCCCCAAAGCTGGTGAACAGCTCAACAAGAATCAGGACCTTGGAGACTCATTTATTTTGGTCCATTACTTGCCTGTGAGAACAGGCCAAAGGCAGAAAGAAGGGGTACCCCCTATCGCAAGTACACTCGTGCAGCCCAAACACAATTAATGCCAAACGTCCAAACACTGATGTTATTAATATGATCGCTTTGCTACTGCATGTCAGATGAACAAGTTCCCAAAGATGGCCATCTCCTCTCCCCCACAAACAAGCAAACTACAGTGGGAAAAGGTTGCATAAACAAAGCTGTAAATCAATTAAAACAACGACACGAAAAGAAAAACCTCTAGAGCCCCGTAAACCCCTCTCAGTGAGCTAAGCTTAAGTCTCCCAGCACACTGGAAGGTGGAGACCTATGTTTGCATATTTGAGATGGCTTACTGATACTCAGCTATGGTGCTTAACTCTATGGCCTGCCCCATTCAGGCTGGAAAGCACTTGAGCCTGAGAGACGATAATGTTACACTGTTGTCTTAACATTTTTCTCCATGTCAGTCACTGTAGAAGGCAAGTCATTAAGAAGCTCGCATAGTTGAAATTCTGACTCGAGACAGAAATCTTCTGTATCGCATCCCAGTGTTAGAGCAGCAATGGCAATTCTCTGCTCTCCAAGGCTCATTGAAACGCGTCCACAAATAGCTAAAAGACTTGGGCACCATAAATCACAAAGTAAAAAAAAAATATTTATTATTCTTAGCATTTTACGCATTATTTGTGGAGTAGAGTGTATTAAAAATTTCAAAACAGCAAGCATGACTGGCAAGGCTTGCCTATAGAAACTCTCTAAAGCTTTTAGAGTCAGGAAACAGATACACAAAGTTTCCTTATCTTTAACGTACAGATATCCGGATAGGAAACTACTACCAGGAGCTTAGAAAGGACATTTTTTTTAAATCACTCAAATGAAAATACAAAGTATAGGTGACTCCATGGAAAAATAATAGGATTTTTTTTTTAAACAGTAGGAGATTGTCTAGGGAGGGAACCAATATTAATATTGCCAGAAAATATAAGAGTGAAAATTACTTCATGTCTTTTATACAAATAATTATTAAGTAGGGAGCAGTAGCTTTGACTCATCTGATTTGTTTTGCTTTTTTGGAGCTCAAACTTTTTTTTAGTACACTGTGGAGGACATGCACATTTATAACCCTTTCACTCCCAGTATCTGCCCAGGATGTCCCAAGAGGCCAAATAAATGAGGAATTAAATTAAAAGCTGTCACCCGAGGATAAACGGGGAGACGGATACACGATATCCCGCACATTGTGAGCGGCTGGGAGGCTTGGGGCAGAGGAGCGCTCCAGCGGCTCGGTGGTCTGTGCTTGGGGTGACAGGGTTGCAGTGTGGGGGAGATCTGCCCTGAGGCACAGCAGTGACCTTAATGTGACTGACCCCCATGTACAGTACATCTCAGCGATGCAGGGGCTGAGCAGAGATGACACGTGTTTGACTAGTGCCTGCGTGTGGTCCCTTTGCCTAATTTATCCCAAATCCAAAAAGAAACAAAAGACACCTACCAGCCTTCGTTTAGGTTTAATGAGAGGTCGGTTTTGACCGTTCATTTTGTGGTAGAGCCCGCAGGCGTTACACAGGTAATGCCCAGTGCCGTCTCTTCTCCAGAGAGGGGTAGCAGTTGCTCCACAGTTCACACACTCTCTGCCTTCTAAATGGAAACACGAAGAAACCGGATTTCTTTCTTTAAAAACAAATTCACAAAAGCTTTTTGCATTGTCCTTTAGGCAATTTCCAGGAGTCAAAACAGTGTGTTAATTCAAGTACAATCAGACAGCAGTGACACCTACAGCGCACACAGCAAGCTCAGCCTTGTGAGGACGCCCAGACTCCAGTGAGTATTTTATGTCATGATCAGAAATAGGCAGCTCTCTCTGCAAGGTGAGAAAGAGTGACACTCTCATTGTGTCAGATGGAAGTTATCGTTTTGGTAACGAGAACTCCCTTAATCTGTGCGAGACACCGCTCCCCTCTTGAATCCTCTTGCACTCCGCAAGGTAGATCCTGTGTTCTCCTGCCTGCCACAGATAAACATGCATATACACACACACGCACGCATGTACATACACACTAGCTCCTCTGCAAACATGCAACACGCTAAAGACAGAGTCAAATGGAAGGTTTTCTAGAATTAACTGTAAGCAAAAGAACACACAAAACCTGGTTCTGTGCTTTTTTTGTGTGGTTGCAAATGCTGCGGAATGAGAAAGTAAAGCAGAGCAGACTGGGAATGGATACAGAATGCCAAAGGCTCTGTTATTATTTTTGTTCTAAAGGCAGAAAAAAGCTGCTAATGCTGGTCCTTGAGAAAGTCCAGTTTCAGCAATCACCCTGGAAATTACCGCTAAAAACAGGCTTTGAGTTCCTTTTTGTTTCTGTGATTTTTTTCAGCAATACAGTCTGGATTTGGAAGGGAGCAATTTGCCTTATTACTGCTTCATTATTTGGTTTAGTATCACAATGTGGGAAACACGGCTTTGTAGAGGGGCTCTATTAAAACTCAGCATGTAAGTCCTAGATATCTGCTTCTGCCTCAGAAAGGCTTCTGCTAAAAGTTCATTTGCCTCTGATGGTTCGAGGGCAGGTCTGCTTAATATAGAAATCTCTCTTAATATAGTTTATGCAAATCCTACAGTATTTAACCGGAGAGGAAATTCTTTTTGCTAATAACTGAAGCAGGCCATGTTGAGTTCAGCGGGGCTTACGTCTCCTCCTTTAATCTAGGGAGTGGGTGGCTTTTAAACAACGCAGTGTAGAGTGAAAAATGAGGGGATCTCTGCGGCGCTGCGTTTGGAGCTTTTGTCCCTCCTAGGGCAGGAAGCTGCCGGAGTCGTCGTGTCGTGAGTCTTAGTTTTCCTACAAAAACACTGAGTGGTCACGAACTTTCCCCAGTTCCTTGCAGAGGGGGCTCCCTTACAGAAAAAAAACCAAAACAACACACCACCAAGACAACCAAACACAAAACCACCCGTAAAACAAAACAAAACACTGCTCCTTCCCCCATTTAATAAAATCATCGGCGACTACCGAATGAAAATAAAAAGCCCTACTCAAGACTCCTTAATCTCTAGGGACCTGGATCTTGAATCTGTTTTCAGACTCAGGAGGCTCAGGCTAATTGCCTTGACTTTCTACTCGGCCCTACTGGAAAATACATGTGCATAGTAGCAACTACATTTAAATAATGGCACTGAGACTCTGGTCCTCCCCTCTGAGGAACCATTTGAAACAGCTGATGACCTTGTAAAAGAGCCGGTATTTTTGTTGCAAAACTCTCGTAAGAGATCACATTTCTAAATTATTTTCGACTTCAAAAATAAATACTCATAGTGCACTCATAAACACACACGTACAGTGATATATTAGCACAGGCACAGCAGCTCATCTGCGGCTAATCTAAATCCAGTCCCAATATACTGTAGTAGCTCGTCTCCTTCCAGTGCTGAGGATGTTAACCCAGGAAGGTTAGATGAATTATGACAATCTCTGTCGTTCTCCTGTCTAGTTGTACAAGTAGTGTGGTTTTCAAAGCAAGATTGAGACTCCATTATCCAGTCTGAAAAATTTAGAGCTGCACTTTTAGGAAGGAGTGCAAGGAGAGGGCTGCAGGCAGTTGTTCAGAAGCAGAGATTTGTCGGATTTAGGGGAAAAAAGAAAAAAAGGCAGGGAGTAATTTCTAGTTGAAGTCAGGCTGGAGCAAGTCAGCGATGACTGGGACACCCTAGTCTTTCGCATTGGTGTGTACACTGTATCTGAACTTCTCTTGCTGCAAAACGCGAAGCAATCGGGCCCTGCGCGACGCGGGCCCGGTGAGTTTCGCTTTCACACCGCGCTGGGGCCTTGGCTCGGCGCTAATGAAGAAATGGGGAAATTACTGAGCGAGCAATGCCGATGGCTGGAGGCTCTCCCGTGGGATCCGGGAGGGATTTTACCGACTGGGGCGAGCAGAGTCGAGCCTGAGTCCCTCGGCTGTCCAAGGCCAGCTTTTCTCCGAGGAAAAATGGTTTTTTCCCCCTCATTTAAATCCCTCTCTGTGTATCTGGCAGCTCACACTCCACGGGTCCCCGTGTCCTTCGGCCCCTACTGCCCGCCGCCCTGGGGCCGCTGCCCGGTGGCTCAGCAGCCTCTGTGCATGTGCTGGTACCCCCAGAAGCCTGGCAAAAGCTCCATCTCATTTGGAGCAAGCAGCCACCTGCCCCCCTGTCCCCAAGAGGGCTGACACAAGCACCCAGCCTTGCACCCAAAACAGCCAGGAAGCAACACACGCACGACCCGGCCCCCGCCTCAAACCTTCCACCCAGTACGGGCCACAGGACTTACCCGAGCAGGACCTGGCCTTGCTCCGCGGCTTGGGGGTGAAGCTGGACGCGGGGCCCCCCAGGAAACTGCCGGGGTGGAAGAGACTGCTGCTGTAGTCGTGGGTGGCTGGCACGTAGGACGGGTAAGTGGGGATGGGGTGGTGGGTGGAGGGCTGGGCCCCCATGCTGGTGAGGCTGCTCCTGAGCGGGCTGGCGCTCTCCATCTTCATCCCTTCTGACAGCGACACCTGGTACTTGATGCTGTCTTTGTCCTCCTGCCGGGCCCCGGCAGAGGACGAAGGGGAGGCAGCGCTAGTGGAGTTGGGGTCTGGAGACACTTCCTTGGGAGGGGTCGGGGGGAAGCCGAAGAGATGGGAGCCGGAGTGCGAGGCCGGGGTGAGCGAAGACACAGAGGCGGTGCTGGACGTGCTGCTGCCAGGGTACACCGAGATGGCGCCGGGAGCTCCGGCCGCCGAGGGGTGCAGGGGTGTCTTGGTGAAGGGGTTGACGGTCCAGGGGTTGTGGTGATGGGCAGACAGTGCCGCCTTGCTGCTGTCCAGCCAAGGGATCCCGGGACTGTGGATAAGATGAGGCCGGCACATTTGACTCCCCGTCAGGCGGGCTGCAGGAACACAAGAGCATTTAGGATCAGTGCGGGGCGGCTCAGCCCGAAGTAGCTTTTCGGGGAGTCCCCAGTTCCCAGGCCGGGCAGCTCCCCAACCAGAGGGGAGCCGTGCACGGGGAGAGACTTCACAACTAGGAGAAAAGCAGCCAGACTGGCGCATAAGCCCTTTCGCCCTGTCCCCTCCAAGGGACATAGCAAGCCCAGAGGCGATGGGCAGCAGGAGCGGGACACGCACCCGGGGCAGGAGTAGAGAGGCACAGTACCCCCTTTCCTCCCTCCCCACTCATGCAAATAAGCAGCAAACCCCTTTTTGTTCTGTCTTCCAAGGTGCTGCAGCGTACGCTCTCCGGCTGCTAAAAACACCCCAAAATGAAATCCGTGGCCGATGTGAATTGGTTTGTATTTTGCATCCGGGAAGTAGCCGTGTCTGAAAAGTTTTAGCCCGTGCCTACACTATTTCCCCTTCCTCTCTCACCTCCCCCCCCTTTCTTTCCCTCCCCTCCGCCAGGCTTTGGTTATCTCTAGGGTTAAAATCCACTCGTGCCGCCCTTTCTATCCTGTTTTCTTAGATCTCCCTTCCCCCGGCTCTGACACACCGAAGCGGCCCCCGAATGAACCCTCTCGCCTCCTCCTGCCCGCACGGAGGGGCCCGAGAATGACCAGAAGGGCAGCGGGTGCTTATTTACCATGTGCCTGGCTGTAGGAGACCCTGGCCCGGGCATGGGCCGAATTGGCGTAGTAAGGGTTGCCCTGGGAGTCCAGGTGGTTGAAGAAGACATCGACTTCATCCGGAGGTAGGAGCTGCGCTGGTTCCATGTAGTTGTGAGCCAGTCCGGGATGGTGGCTCTCGGGGTGCTGCCCGTTGAGAACAGCGTGGTGGGCCATCCAGCGAGGCTGGTCTGTGGCCACCTCCATGGCCTCGGGCCTCCCCTCCCACCCACTCCCGGACCGGGAGCGAGCGGCGCTCGGTGGGTGGGGGAGGCGGTGCTGCTCGGTGAGTTTTAGGAGATGAGGTGGGTAGTCTTAAAAAGAAATCCGACGGGTAACTGGAGTGCGGAAGGGTGGGAGCGGGGGGAGACCCCCGAAGTCAGCGTGTCCCTCTGTCAGCAGGCGGATAGCGGAGGCAGGTCCGGGAAAGCTGTGGGGCAACACCTGTAGGGACAGACGGGTGGGTCAGCGGCTCCCCAGCTCTGAGGCGCGCTGCCCGCAGGGCCGGCTCCTGTGCGGCTCGTTTTCCCGTTTTCCCAGAGGTACATGGATAGGGAAGTGGGACCAAAGTCCCCTTCCCCTTACAAAAATATCCTGTCCTACAAAGTTCTCGCCTTGCGCCCTCCCTGTTCATGGTCCCACAAAAAAATCCCAGAGATCCTATTTCAAACTCTTAAAAAACCCCACAACAAATCCCAACAAAAATCAGCAACCAAAACCTAAGAAGCTTCTTTCCCACCTCCTCTCGCTCCCGCTCCAAACGTCAACAGGAGTTTTTCCAGCTGGCTTCAAAATCGGTGTAAAAAAGGAAGGGCAGATCTAGTACAACGTAGTTCTAGCAAGAACTCTGACTGACACAAAAGGAAAAGGGGGAAAAGAAGGAGGCAGAAAGTGGTAGAGAAGAGCGTTGAGGGTTGTTTAGCGAAAGCAGCGAGTGCGCCCGGGCAGCGGCCCCCCCTCCCCCGTCCGTCTCACACTTACCCTCCGCGGGCTGGGTGGTGATGATGCCCGCTCCAGGAACGCGAGTGCCGAGGAGAGGGGGGAGAAAGGG
>VXBP01007508.1:653223-730770 GCA_013400115.1 Rhinopomastus cyanomelas
GGCGGCCGGATCCGTCGGGTGCTGCCCGGTCGCGGAGCCGAGATGCCCGAAGTAGGGAGAATGGAAACAGGCATTGGGGTGATAATACCTTAAAATCCCCTAAATCAGGCACAACAGCCCGGAGCCGGGAGCGGGACAAACCGCCACACGATCGTTCTCATCACGTTAGTTTGAAATAACAGTCTCAGTCGGGAAAAGGAAAATAAAACTGAGTAAACGCGATGCTCTGCGCCGTGTCCGGGGAACTGACAAGACGAGGAGGGCTCGGACAGCGGGGCTGCGCCGGGCTGACTGCGGGACAGAGACGGATCCTGCTTAGTTCCCCGGACCTCAGCTCACGGTCCGGGCCCGGCATGGGGTTTGCTGGGAGTTGCAGCAGCATTCAACGGGCAGCCGAGCAAGGCGGGCTCAGGGACTGTCTACAGCCACCCCGACGGGGCTGCGACACAGTAATCTTGGATATTTTCCTTTTAAAAAAAACTAAAACACTATTTTGATATTTGTAATGACTCCTGTGCTTTGGGTAGCAGAGGACGGGTGCAGTCCCAATCAACAGGCATTTTCTGTGAAGTTTGCAGCCGAGGAGCGAGCGTCGAGCTCTACCACCCCTGACGGTGACGATAAAGCTGCCCAGTTTATAATTACAATAATAATTCATAATAGTGGGAAATTCACAAATAAAGCCCCAGAGCGCGGCCAGGCGCTTCTGCAGGTCCCGTTTCCCAGGAGCTCCCATTCCTCAGCCGCTGTTTTCGCGGGGAAAGGGATGCGTTCGTCGGGATCTTCTAAACCTCCGAGCTGGACGCAGGTCAAGGAAGCCGCCCCCCGGCCGGACTGGGGGGCTGGGGCGCAGAGAATGGCCCCTCCACCCGCCGGGCACCGGCCGTGGCTCCAACCCGACGGCGCGGCAGGGGCCGCGGGAGCATGCCGGTGCCGTGGGGCTGTGCCGGGTCCCGCCGGGCACTACCAGAGGGCTTGTGGCGGGACAGCCCCGAGGATGCTGAAGCTCCGGCGGGCAGCGCTGGGAGCCGGAGCCTCCCCTGGCCCGACCGCCCCAGTCACAACGACGCCGGAGCTCTGACGTCACCCTTCACTGCCAAATTCGCCAGGAAATGAACTTTAAAAAAAAATAATAACAATAATAATAATGACGATGATGACAGTAATAATAATAAAACTCCCTTTTCTCGCTGCGGAGTTCGTCTGGTCGGAGAGAGATGGATCTACCTCGCTAGCCTTTCCCCTACCACTATCTGTTCCCCCTTCAGCCGACCTCCGGGAGACCCCCAGCAAATCGCCCCTGCGTGACACACAGAGCAGCCGGGTGAGGCGGGAAAGCGAGGGCCGGGCTCGAAGCGCCAGAGCCCGGGGCAAAGGGGAGCTGGCATCGTTCCCCCCCATCCCTTCATATGCTGTTCTCCTGCACCCAAAGCCGGGGTCGCCCCGCTGAACACTCACACACCCCCCACCCCGCCATCTCCGGCCCCTGCCCTCAGATCTGTCGGCGCCGGAGTCTCGGGGCCTTTTGCCCCCTCCCAGGCGGCAGCTTCTCCGCGGGTTGCCGGGTGCAGAACGGGTGGCGGCGGAGCCGGCTTCTCTCGGGCCGGGCCGGTTGGTTGGTTGGCCCGGGAAGGCCGGGGACAGATGCTGGGCCAGGGTTGGTGGGAGAGGGGCCGGAGGGCAAGTGCCCCCCGCGCTGCGGAGCGCTGCCTGCCGCGAAGCGTGCCCGGGTGTCTGGCTGGAGGTGCCAGGGAGGAAAGGGAAACAAAGAAAAGAAAATAAAAAGGAAAGGAAAAAAGGAAAGTTAAATGCAGAGAAAGCTAAGCGAGTTTTCTAAAAATCAGGCTTCTCCTTCCGAAGCCATTTTTTCCCTACATGCACAAAAACCTCTACGAAAACCACCCCTCCCGAAAAATCTTATTTTTATTAATTTATGGAGAGAATGGTGAATATAAAATAACGCAGGTGGGTTCCGCTCAGCGCCTGGTTCTGCCTGCGGAACGAAAACTGCCGGGGCCGGACACAGGGTATTCAGGGATCGCTCCCGGCCGGCGTCGGAGCCCAGCGCCTCACTACACCTCAATTAATTAATATGGATGCTTTAATTATTTCTCGGCTGCCATCAGCATGGGGCCGCGATTTCTTTCTTTTTTTTGGGGGGGGGAGAGGTGGAGTGGAGAGAGTGGGGTGGGCTGTTTGTTTTAGGCAGGTGATAAAATCGCAGTTAACGAGCTGATAATTCGTTCGTGTTTGTTTTAAAAGACAAATTGTAAAGATTAATCAGCCGGCTTGATTTATGGCGAGGCAGACCCCGGCGCTGCCTAGCCAGGGCTCCCTGAAGCCCCCCCGTCTCGGGTTACCCGGTGGGCGGCCGGCAGAGCGAAACAAAAGGGGCGAGCGGGCAACGGCTCCGGCTCCGTCCGCGCTGCCTCGGGACAGGCCCCCACCCGGCGCCCGACCTCCCCCACCCCCGGGCCGGAGTCCGTCGGCTCTCTCCCCGCCCCGGGGTGCTGCAGGCGCCTCTCCACGCACCCGGCTCTCACTGTCTGCACCTACCCTCCCATTCTCAACGTCTTTGTAAAATAAATGATCCCTCGAGCAGGGATGAACGATTTCTGGTTCATTGCCGTGGCTGAGGTGGGAGCCATCCGCCTCGCAGCATTTTACGTTATTCTAGTTTTTATTTTATTGCCCACTGTGTCCCATCCACACTCTGCTTGCCTTTGGTAAACCGGCTCCGGTCTTGGCCGCTCAATGTCCCGGCGGCACGGCTGGGGTTTTTAACTGAATTAATTCACCCACCGGGACCAGGCGCAGCCCGCGCTGGCTGCTGGAGACGAACAGCTTAGCTCCGCTCCGCAGCCGCTTCACACGGCCGCTTGAGCAGCTCTCCTCGCAGTTCTCCGCCAAGCCTCCGGGGAGAGGCTACGGCGGGCCCGGGACGTGCCCTGAGCCCCCCCTCTGACCCCCCAAGTCCATATTTGCTCACTTCTCTCCTTTGTTTTTCGTGACATAAGGGGCTCCGTTGTATTAACTTTCGTTACTGTCGTTGCAATTATCTAAAGGTATTTTTTTTAATAAAGGGAACTTTCCCAGATCTGGAAGCACAACTGGTTATTTTGATTTGATTGACAAGTGATGTCATATCGTTAAGGAGGGGGGAGACAACAACATGTTTTAGCAACAGTTAGGAGCGCCATGTGATGGAGTTGACACCTTTGCCCGGGCAGAGGCGAAGGCAGAAAACAAATACTCCGGCCGGGCACACGCACTATTTACTTACACGCCTGGACTGGGGTTTCTGCCTTCCCCCCCCCCCCCCCCCCCTTTTTTTTTTTTAACTGATCCTCTGTGGTTGGACTTGGTAAAAAGCGCACCTGAGCCAAGAGGGCTGGACTGGACTGGGTGGGACCTGCAGCCCCCGGGGCAATTTCCTCCGGACACCCCCATACCGGGGTGCCCCCAGGGTTATACTCCTTCTCGGTGAACGGAGACCCGAAGTCGAGATCTGTGGCGGCCGTGTGGAAGCCCCCCACCCCTCTACCCAGGGTGAACCCGCGGCGGGGAAAAGGCTCGGAGGGAAAATTCCCTGAAAAGACGGCGAAATTCCTTGAAAAGGAGACGAGCAGCGTTCAGCTCCGATCCGGGCCGCGGGACTCCCGGCCGCCGATGCTGGCCCCAGGGAGGGCCGGGGAACAGAGGTGGCTAGGAGGGCCGTTCCACTCACCTCCCCGCCCCACCGGGGGTCGCAGCAGGTAGAGGACTCACCGACCGTCGTGAGTGGCTCCCGCCCGCCCTCAGGTAGGAGCCACGGGACCACCCCCCGAGTGGGCAGTACCGGCTGCGGCGAGCGGGGACCCTCTATCTCGGGTCCGTTTTTTAGGG
Source organism: Rhinopomastus cyanomelas (assembly GCA_013400115.1). Lineage (NCBI taxonomy): Eukaryota > Metazoa > Chordata > Aves > Bucerotiformes > Rhinopomastidae > Rhinopomastus > Rhinopomastus cyanomelas. The sequence goes on from VXBP01007508.1 coordinate 657,109, forward strand.
TGTGATTTTTTAGGGGAGGGGAAGTTCTTGCTTTCTGCCTTCTTTTCGGTGTTTTCCTCCCTCTGGTCTGTTCTCTGCTTTACTTTCCTTCTCCCCCGCCCTCCCCCTGTCCTGCGTTACTAGCACGTATTAGTGGCGGCTAATAGGGTTATAAAATGACACAGTTACCTCTTAACCACAAGACCCTATTTAAGCTGCATTTGAGAGAAGAATAAAAAAAGCGCTCGGAGAATAAATCACTGAATACTTCTTTTCTGAAAATACGATTTTAAAAAATACAGCGGGACCCTCCTCGCTGTGCCCCCGTCCCGCGGACTATTTCTGCAGAATACTCTGCAGTCTCAACCACCGTCTCAGTCTCAACATCTCTCGTCCCGCAAACGCCTTCACCTGCTTTTTGTCCGCAATCTACCGCCTGCTCCAGCAGCCCCACGGCTCGCTCGGCTGCGAATAAAGAGGAGGAAAAGTCTCAAGTCGTTCCCAGCTACATGACAGGAACGTCTTTTGTGCAGGTCCCCAAAGAAAAACGCGTGGAGAGAGGTAATTGCAGGCGCACAGCTTTGTCCAGAAAAGTGCATAAGCGTTACTTTCAGGTGATGCCAGGAGAGATTTCGTTCGCAAGAGCTCACTTTAATTTCTAGGTTTTCTTCTTCGCGAGGTTATTTGGGACGCAGCTGTTTCAAGAGGGAGTAAAGAGACCGATCCCGCAGGTTTGATTTGTTTCTCTGCAGGCAAAACTTCTCTGGGGAGGGACCGAGCCCGGACTCGCCTCAAGCCCAGCACCAGCAGCGCCCGCGGTGCCGTTCCCCATCGAGCCTCGGGGCTCGAACCAGGCCGGGCTTTAAACTTCCGAGAAAATACACAGCAAACAAACTGTCTTTAATAAAGATGCTCCGTACTCTTAGGGAGAACAATCCCCGCGACCTAAACCCGCACCCTCCTCAGTGAAATGGCTTTTCTTATTGAAATCGCCTCAAATCCACTCAGGCTCCGCTCCTGGGTGCTTCTATTTAATTTTTTTTCTTTCCTTCCAGCCTGAGCACCCCAAAGCAAAAGGAGGATAAAGAGGGAAAACTTTGCACATACAACAACAACCAAAAAAAAAAAGAAGGGGGGGTGAAAGAGCCCCCGGAGAGGAGAGGCCGGGTCCCCGATGTGGCTGGGTAATTTTAAATCATGCAAAGCCCAGTAAAGCCGCCGCACGGGACTGGGACCGGGAAGACTCCCCGGCAGGCAGGTGCAGGGGAGCGAGGCCGGGCCCTGCCGTCTTACTTGGGCACAACAAACCCTCGCATCTACTTTTTTATTGTTGTTGGATTTTTTTTCCCTTTTATTTTAAACGCCCAAATCTGCCAACAATGGGAACGAGGAGATAGGATGTGGCTGCGGGGAGGGGGCGCTGGGGTTTGTACACTCTGTCTCCTGGAAGGGGCTGCTCTGAGTGAAATGTAACTTTCCAAGATGGAGATTTAAATAATTACCCTGGTGACAATGGGAACTGGAAAAAAAAATCCCCAGCCTGATACCGTAAACCTGCCAAGTCAAACGTCAGTCCCCAAGGCTGACCGGCGGCCCCTCTACCCGCAGGGTGCCGTTGCGGGAAGAACCGCAGACTCTCCCTAGAACTGGCGGATCTCTTCGCCGTGCTCCGGGCCGCGGGCTCTGTACGGGGCTCAGTCCGCGCCGGGAGCTCTGGCCGGTGTTGGTGGGCGGCCGTGCTTTTTTCGTTCTTTTACAAAACTCTGCTAGATTTGTTCCCAGGGGAAACCGCCCCGAGCAATGCGCTCGGGCACCGGGACCCGTACCCCGCGGTGTCGATCCGGCAGCCACGGGGCAACGCAGAGTCGCGCAGCCGCATCCCCTTACCTTGACTTTCGCCCGTCCTCGGTTTTTCTTTCAGTTTTCCTCCCTACGCCTGGAAAGCGCCGGTTCTCTTCCTCCTCCTTCTCACTGGCCGCGAAAGGATCTCCGGCAGCGGGAATCCCCCGGCTGTCTGCGCGGAGAGCGGCGGTGGGTGCGCGCAGCTCGGCCGAAGGGTCCCCGGGTGCGTGCTGCTGGAAACTGGCAGCAGGCTTCGAGCTGAGCCCTTTTTTTCCCCCNNTTCCTCCCTCCCTCTCTCTTTTCCTCTCTCCCTTCTTTCCCTCCCCTTCTCTCTCTCACTCTCCCGCATTCAAGGATGGCACAGCGAACCACTGTGTATTTATGTACATAATAAGGCAGCTCGTCCCCTCCACTTCATTTGCATCATTACAATATCTGTACAAGCACATCACATTGTCTGTTGCTTGCACCTTTTGTTACGGTTGCTGTCACAGTCTACGCGACTTGACTTTCATATTTTAAATGAATTGATATTACACCAACAACACACACTCACAGCCAAGGAGCTGTGAGTGCAGCCCCAGCCTCTTCCCGGTCACTCGCTTCTTCCAGCGGATCCCAAGGAACGTGGGGTGCAGGCATCCGCTTTGCAAGATCAGTTATTCGTATAAATTATTCCAATTCGTATTAATTTTGTTTCCACTCCCTAGCGAACGGAATGGTTTGGAGAGGTGGGTGATGATGGTGGATGTTTTTTCTGTTGTTGCATTGGCCAGCCTGGTTTTGTATAACCTCGTGTTTGTTCTACCCCGTCTCCCTTCCTAAACTCGGTCTTTCGGGCTATGCACCTGCACCTCAGAGAGACAGCGGAGAAGCTGGAAGAGGCACAAGCAGCTATTACGGGACGAGTCGTTGTTTTAGCTAGGAAAGAAACGGTAAAATGCACAATTTCGTAGACCACTAGGAAATTCAGCCAGAACGAACGGATTTGGAACAATCTGCGCGCCCCAGCCTCGGCTGGGCATCCCGAACGTGCGGGGTGTTTCCTGTGTGTGTGCAGGGCTGGGGGGTCCCCGCGCCGAGCTCCGCTTACGGGATGGAGGGGCCGGGGCCGGTCCTGGGGGCTGCGCGTAGGGGGCCTCGGAGCGACTCCCTGGACGACGACAACGAGACCCCCGCCCGGGCCTGCGGGGAAACAGTATTAACGGAAAGACAAAGGCCTGACCGTCCGGCGGGGGCCCTGAGGGAGCAGGAGAACGAAATACGGTTCGGGAAGGGAAGGAGAAAAGTTTCGCGGAAGAGGAATTATCATCATAATGGAGGTAAAAATGCGAGCAGGGGAAAGGGGAGGGGGAATCCTATTCTGCTGGCATTTTCTGTCTGTCTTTGTGATATGGTTTGGGGGAAAAAGGGTCCTTGATATGCGGCAGATAATTCTTATCAGCCCCACGCAGCCCATTTCTAAAGTAAGTGTTTTAATTACTCCTCCTGTATTACCCTTCATCCTCTGAGAGGAGATACATCGCCAGATTTATGCAGGAGAAAAACTACAAAAGAATGCAGTATTAAAATACACACATATATGTACCCCCTCTTTTTTCCCTTGTGACCAGGAACCGGGAGCCGCTGCCGCCAGCCGCGGTCGGGAATCGCCCCTGCACGAAACGACTCTAAACCGAGGGACCGTGGCTTAGGCGGAAAGACTACGGGAAAAGCTGCGTTCGAAGGATGCAGATTTTTCGCCAAGCGGGTGCAGACAGGGGTCTCCAACATGAGGGCTCAGGGTGGCTGAGACTGGCGGAGGCTCAGGGCTGGCTGCCGAGGCTCCCCACGCTACTGCCTGCTCGCCAGCCGGGCTGTCCCGGGCCGTCCTGGGGCCAGGACCACCCCCAGAACTGCCACCAGAGGCATTTGGGGCCGGAGGGGCGGGGGTTCACGATTTTCCCCTCGTGCCCGCTGAAAAAGAAAGGGATGTTTTCCTCTGCTGTTTAGCTTTCGTACTAAAGATGTCATCTGAAAGTCCGGGAGTAAGGGGGGACCGTGCTCTGCTCTCTTCCACTGTAACAAGCATATTTTGAATATTGAAACATATGATAGGCAGTGGAGAAGGCTTTTTTTCCTAAAAAAACCTAAAAAACCCCCAATCTTTTCAATATTGATTCAACAAGAAAGCGAGAGAGGGAATTTAAAAAGAGAAGAAGCAGCACCAGCAGCAGGGAGAATATAGGCTCAGCAACTCTCCAGGTTCGCTTCCTTATTATTACTATCCAGGGGTAATTTTTCATCTCTGCTAGCTAATCTTTGTTCCTTGTGAAGATAATGAATAGCCCAATCCTTATCTCCTGGGCTCCTGGAGGCTGCTGGAGAATGGGGTTGAACAGGGTTGAAAATTGGTTCCAAAGTGCTGCTGAATAAATGGTGTTCCTTATCTCTCGCTTCCAGATTATCGGAACCCTTTCAAAACTCACACAACAAATACAGCCACCGCATCTAATGCATCATTTACCAGAGCAGATCTCCGCGTTTGATCGGCAGATAGGCAAAATCTATGTATTCCTTGCTGTACTTAGTATGCATGGGTGTGAGGCTGGTCTGCATGCGGGGTGCCCCCGGCCGGGCCTGGGACACCCCGGAAGCTCTTAGCACATGCAGGTCTTTGCAGTGGACTCTGTGGAGTGGCAAGAGTGTCCCCTGACTGTCCCTAACCTGGAGGCGTGAGGTAGGACAGCAGCCCACCTTGCAAGGTGCTTCTACAAGGTGTGTTTAGAATTTTGGGGTTGCTCTGTTGGTGGATTTGCAGGGAGAAGGGAAGAGGTGGGCATCACCTTGGGCACTCCAGGCACCCACTTGCACTCATGCTCACTCCTGCGCTCACAGTTGCTTTAGCCTGCACCCGCAAGTGGTTGCTGAGCCCTGGTTACATGGCAGCTCCCCTTTTCCCCATGAAGGTCACTCTTTAGGCTCACCTGTCCCCTAGTACTGCCCAGTCCTCAGCAGTCTCTGGGGCCAGCTGGACCAGTCTTCCAGTGCTCCCCACAAATCCTGTCAGCCTGGCCAGTCCTTGCATCCTCCACATCCTGGCACAGGCAGAACCGTTTGAGTTCCCACAGACAGCCCAAATTTGGGGAAAAAAATGGCTGTCCTGGAGGACACAAATAAATAAAACTCACAGAAGGATAATCCTCCTTCACTGCTGAAGTTAGTGTAAAGTCTGTCCTGTCCAGTTCAGAGCAGTGCCAGTGTTTTCCTTTTCCCTCCTAGATTTTCTTGTTTCTTATTCTTGTTTTTAGTATTTTTTTTCCCCAAAACCAATCAGCATTACAGTAAATGCCTCCCAACCCCAAGGAGATGCCATCAATCACAAGGAGATTATCCAGCCTCAAGTAGAAGACACACGTTTGTTCCCCCATCTTTCACCTTGCTTCTTTCCTGAGTAGCAACTGAGCCTGTGCCCAGGTATCAGAAAAGGTGGAATTTTATTTTGCACCATCACAGAACATCACTGTGCCCTCTGCTCTGCCTTGGACCCCAGCCCAGAGAGACAGCAAGATTCTAGGTTGGGAACAGTACGTTCAAATTGTCTCAGTCCCCTCTGTGTGTCCAGCAAAGTTCATCCCTTCCCTACCTGGAAAGGAAGAGAAACTTTGGAGCGAAGTTGTGGGCAAGCAGCAGCCCAGGCCGGTACTCAAGAGTTTTGCAAATGTTCAACTTGTACTAATTTTTTATTGGCTGTATTCACAGTTGTTCCCTATAAAAAATGGACCTGTGTTAGTTTATTAATAACCTAAACATTACGTATTAAAGACCTATGAGTGACACAAGATGACAAAAAGCTGTATTTTTCCAATATACACAAGCACACATTTAATAACCTTCTATTGCATCTCAGCTAGGCCTTTTCTCTGATGGTTCCCATGGCAACTGAGATAAAAAAGCAGCCATTTTCCATATCTCTATGAAAGTCTATTATATTGCAGGATTAGTTCATCTTCTGCTAAGGTCAAACACAAAGTCATACAACCTGAAATATTTAGAATCCATGTACATTCATTTTTTTTATATGCCCTTTCATTTTCCACAAAAGACTGGGCTCCTCTGAGGTTTTATTCCCCAGAAAATGCTAAGCAAAGCAATAAAAAAATCATGATTAGCAGCTGATGAAAAGTTCAATTGTTTTTTTTTTCCCCAGGTTTTTTTTCCTTTAAAAAAAATCTAAAAAACCCCCTCACTATTGTTGGGCAGATAGTGCCTTCCCCATTTATCTGTATCAGCAGCAGTGATTGCAGCCGATATCGGCCGCCTAATTGGGCTGGGAGCAATTTGCAGGCGGACGGCGTCACCTTCTGGCTGAGGCGGGTGAGACAGCGGCGGGGCAGGGCCGCCCCCCGGCAGCATCCGCAGCCCGCAGACCTCGGGAGCCCGGCTGCGGGGCGGAGTGTGCAGGGTGGCTGCGACGCGTTCCCCATCGAGGGGCACCCAGGGCTGAATAGCCCCGGGACAGCCCAGCCTCGTAAGGATTCAAATGATCTCGCTCCGGGCTCGCGAACATTTCAGGAGTCCCTCTCTGCTTCTGCCGGTGAAGCTTAAACTTTCTTGCGTGTTAGTGTGTCGGGACGAGGTGCTCCGAGTCTTTTGCAGCCAAGTTTCAGCGACTGCATGCCCCCCAAAAGTATCGAATGTGGTGAACACAGCTGAGTCTCTCCCACTAGCTTCCACCTCCAGCATGGTGAGGAGAGGGAAAGCAAAGTCAGCTCTTGGTGTCTTTTTTATTGGCAATGTAATTCAGCTGGGTCTTGGTGACATCTAGAAATGCAATAAAATAAAACATGGGCAGCCTTCAGACTGTGTGAATGGTGACAGACTTGTCCCATGACATGAACTACAGCTCGCTCTGTTTCCAGGGTCACTTCTGAAACCCTGGAAAATCATGGGGGAGCATTTGTGCTTGTGGCCATCCATACTTGTGGCTTTGTTCGTGGGTAACCTGCTGCAACGCGATACTTATTCTGTTCTCCTTCAATGCAGAAAAATAAGAACTCTGGAAATACATTTAACAGGGGAGAAGATCATGTGTGGCAGGATGCTTGAAGACTAATTTTTTTTTTTACTCTTCTTCTTTTCTCCATCTCTGCTTTCACTTGGGACCCCATAGGGACATCCTGATGTCTCCCACCACGCTGTTGGGGCAGTCTGGGGTGGGCATGGAACAGCAGGGATGGTGGGTGCCAGACTAACCCTGGAGATGGACTGCACCTGCTGTAGAGAGGTGCAGTGGGAGTAGGGGATAGGAGCCAGTGTAGGCAAAGACAAATCCTGGAGCCGACCCTCTGTCTCCTGCTGTCTCACTTTCCTGCAGCCTGGCTGAGACAGTTTGTCGAGGGCACTCAGCCACATAGTGTTGCCACAGGTCAGTATGTACCCAAAGATGTTTGTAATAAGGGAGTTTGCAGGTGTGTGTTGCACACAGCAGCCAGAGCCATCCCCACCTCCTGAATGCAGGCAGTACTCACAGAGGGGGATGCCAGCGCAGCTCCACCCACCCCCCGACTTGATTCCCTGGGGCACCTGTGCACTTATAAAAGTTCCCACCTGCAGCCTTCTCCTCTCCAGGCTCCGTTTCCTTATGCTCTTTTTGGTGGAGGAGGGCAGAATGCTGCATTTTTAGGGGTAATGAATGCAAAGCTACTTATTATTATAATCTATTTCAAAGCCTTGGATCCTGGGAGTAGAGGTTTGGGTTGGTTTTTGTTTTAATAAGGTATTTCTAGTCTCAGGGTTTGTACTGAAGGGAAGAAGCCTGAAATTGTGGCCTGAGCTGAAACTTGAGGAGTACGTAGCATCACCCAACACAGGTGACCTTCTGCTTTATGTCCTGTGATTTCTTTTCTTCCCTACTTCATCTTCTCAACTTGGGCAGTAGCTGACAAGGTGTTTTGCACATCTGGGACCTGCAGTCTTGAGAGATCCTGTTTTGTAGTCCTGAGAAACTTCTGTCTCGTACGTAACTGCTTTCTTCAGGTGAAAAGGGGTGCTCTCCTGCCTACAGTGTTATCACACTCTTATTGGAGTGGTGATGTTGGTTTTGTCCTCTCATAGCTCTGGTTTTCTTAAGACACCTGCTGCTGAGGGTAAGTTGAGGCTGCACTGTCCCAGTGGGTGCTACATGGGGGCTGTGACAGACCTCAGTGTGAGGATCCCTGACCTCAGCAAATAGGGATGTTTGTATGTGGGTCCCTATCAGGGCAGCTAGGAGTGCTGTGGGGCCGTGCCGGGTGCAGTGTCAAGTGCCATTCAAAGCTGGCACAGTGCAGAAATAGTAAACCACCCCTCCAAGTTCTCTTTGGGCTGCAAATACTTAGACTACTTCCAGTGGCTAGCTACTGCTGAGGGGAGCCTAGAGGGATATGGGGTTGCCATCATCTGGCTTTTTGCAGGAGCATGGTGGCCACTCATGCCTGGAAGGAAGCTGGTCCTTCCAACCTCTGAGGCTTGGGGTGCTGACAGTGCCACTGAGGTGACGCTTTCTGCTCCCCCTCCCCAGTGAGCCTGGCGCCACGTCTTTGGGACTCAAGGCAGTGGTGAAATGCCCCATTTTGGCCCCTAGTTGTTTTTCTGTCTGTGTGACATCTGGTGCATTGCAGCGAGTTCCCAGAAAGAGGCCCCGATGGAGGATGTCAGGGTAAGAAGAAAGGAGCTGACCTTGCTATTAAAAGGCAACAGAAGTGGAAATTTTTCAGGCTGTTTCTAGCAGTCATCTCTGGGAAGAAAATCTCCTCGGTCTCTCCATCAGACCCTTGTGGGCAGCTTTTCTTTGCTAATTGTTCACTTGATATCACACTGGAGATGCTTAATTTATCCTCAACCTCATTGCTGCATCTGTAGAGATCTCATGGAGTATGAGAGGGATTTAAATCCTATTGATCCCTCATGACTTCACACATTCCTGGTCTTATAGTGATGCCAACAGCCACTCATCTCGAGTGGGAAGAGTTTGAGGCCAGATCTTGCTCTGAGTACAGAACAATCATCTTGAATCCAGTCCAGCATTCCCAGCAGCACCTCTTTAAAGAGTGGAATTTCTTGCAAATCTCTGATCCCTGCTCTGAGGAGGGTCCTGTGGAGGAGGCAAACCTTGCTATTGCATGGCTGCCCCTTGTGATGGGGGAGAAGTGGAGTAATTATCAAGATTAGCGAGAATAAGCTCTGCTTACGTCTTGAGATGAATGAAGGTTTTAAACCCTCTTGGCTCTTTGGCTGAGATCAAATGTGGCATCAGTTTAACATCTGTATCCTTTATCTGGGGAGCAAGAAGACTGACCTTTCTTGATGCAGGGCGTGAACTTGATTCAAAGGGCTCTCCTTCAAATTTTTTCCCTTGTACTTGTGATTCTGCTAGGTGAGCCTGGGGAGAGAAGAGGGTGCTTTGCCTGCATGAAAGGCAAGGGGAGGAGGATGAGGACAGCATTGGAGGCTCTGCTGGGTACTTGGACAATGATGAGAGCAGCGTGTGTGCAGTGTGGCTGGGGACTGATTTGTGTACTTGAGGACACTGGGGGCATGGTGACAGCAGGCAGCTACAGGGATTGAAGTGCATAGATAGACTCAGCTGGCTGTAGAGTCATCAGCTGCTCCAGTTCAGTCTCCTCTGAGCTGTTGCCTGTTGAACTGTGGCTGAGAGTGTATCTCAGAAACCCAAGCAATATATCTGCTACAAAGGCATAAATCATCCCAGGTGCCATCTCCTCGTACCCCAGTGCTGCTGCTGTGTCACATGCTGCTGCTCCTGCTTTGTCCTGGGAAGCACAGGGCTGGGAGTGAGCTGACAGCATGGGTGGTGTGGGAGGTTCAGCCACTGGAGCTTCTGATGTATCCGATTAACACAAAAAGCAAAGGCAGCTGCTGTCAACTTCACCCAAGGTACTCCTGATCTTCAGGGCAATGTTTTCCAGCTTCTGCTTGCAGAGACACAGATGTGGTGGTGGTGGGTTGTGCTGATGGAGCTGTGGGCACAGAGCAGGGACAGCTGAAGGCTTTTTGAGCTCTGCCTTCCGATGCTTTTCCGTGCTGAAATTGCCTGATTCCTTGGTGTGGGAGTGCTGAAATTAGTTTGTTGAACCTCTCCTCTCACTTGCTCCAGCCCTAGGATGCCAAGTGTGGGTAGGCTGTGCCTGGACTAGTGTCCTGTGATGCTGTGGTGGTGGCCAAAGCTGGCCAGTGAAGCTGGTGTGCCCCAAATGAGGAAGACTGTGCCCAGCACAGGAACTCAGAGATGGGCTCTCCTGTGGGGTTTCTGCATTCTCAGTGTATTGTGTACTAGACTGAGGCACCAGGCTTACCTGACCCATTGCTTTCTCTTGGAATATTGGTCTTGGTCAGTTCTTAGAGGTGACAAGTCCCTGAAAAGAAACCTGCCTAATGATTATCCAATAGAGAAGGGAGATGGTGTGTAATAGAGTCCAGGAGCCTTTCACTTCCTAGGCCTGGGGTTTGTTTAAATAAATCAGCCTGGGTTGGCTCTACCCACCCTTGCAAAGTGACCCCCATGAGTGTTGCAGGTTTTGCTTGCTGGGCCAGAGAAAGTGAAACAACATGAGAGCAGGACTGGAGCCCAGCTCACACACCATGCTCTGGCAAGTGGCACACCAAGTGTCAGAGCTGCATCCTGCATTCTCAGTTCTCAAAGCTCCCACGCATCTGAGCAGTCCCTTGAAGCCCCTCTAGCCCTGCACAGGCAGCTCTCCTGTGATTGGGTGGAAGTGATGCCCATATCTGAAAGGTCTTCAGGTCTCCTTCTCCCTTCAGAGACTAAGACAGACGGTGCTTGAACGCAAAATATGTCCTGTTTGACGACTGTAGGCTCTTAAGACCCACTGGAGCAGCTGGTGAAGCCACTGCTGGGAACAGGATATTTCAGTGGGGGGGTGTTGGAGCTGGTCCACCAGCCGGTTCCTGTGCTGTGGGGATGTGTCATGCACACCAGCATGGTACAGAGTGTGACTCTGGATGCAGTATTTGTTTAGGTGTTGAAGGTGAAATGAATCTCTGCCATTTCCCTCTCTGCTTTACCTGGTTCCTCAGCTGAAAGCCAGCATTTCTTCTCAGTGCATGGGAGCCTCCTTCTGGTGAGGTGGGTGGACGTTTTCATGATTTCAGGAGAAAATCCCTTTCCTAGTCCCTCTTACCCACCTTCCTGGTCACTTTTACCTTGATTTCCAAAAGTTAGTTGGGCCATCACTGCTCTGCCCTTTCTCTTGTTTATGCCGGCTGGTTTGGAGCGTGGTGGGTGGCTCTGGGCAGAAATCTACCCAGTCCACAGAAGCCAGAGAAACGTTCCCTATGGGGCTGATCAAAGCAGTTTGGAGTGTTTTTGCCAGAACCCAAAATAGCCATTTCCAGTGCAAAAGAATCATCGGCACCGAGTAACTGCAAACTGTGCTGGATGGTGATGCTCTGGAGGTGACAGCTGGGATGCTGCTCTTCTCTAGTGTGCACAGGTGTACTGGGAGCAACTGCATTGGAATTGATGGGACCACTGGGAGCATCCCTCAAGGCAGCACTTTCCTTAACACATTGATCTCAGCCCTTGCTTGCTGGGCTATTCTCAAGGTTCCTAAACAAAGTCCATCCTTCAATTGGTAAAGAGGCTGCATTTTTTTTGTAATGAATGGGTGGATTTCTTCATAAATCACTCCTTTTCACCAAATTCAGAAGGAAGAGAAGGGGAGGAAAGGGAACCCCACCAGCCCTTGTCATGCCTGCCTTTAATTGACAGACCTTGTTATTAATGTTTTCCAGCCGACTCTCATCCAGGGCTCAAACCTCCCTTTTAAAGCCCTGTCATGTTAAAAATTGACGTGTGTTGACTTTGGCCTGGGAGAAGCTGGGCCTTGGCTGTAGGTAGGAACTGCATGTGTTTAGTCTGGCTTACATTTTATTTTCCCCTTTCATCAAATTAGTTCAGCTGTATTTTTTTTCTGCAGGAAAGAAAAGAAAAGAAAAACTGTTTGACAATCTGAGTCTCTGGGTTAGAATTGCAGCATTGCGTTAAAACAACAAAAAATAGCTTACAAATGCGGGCTGTGGCTGGCCGGGGGGAGATGGGGCCACTGGAGCAGGGGTGGGAAAAGCCACTGCAAGTAAACACCATCTCTGAGGGTGTGCACTGAGATTCCTTCTGCAACCCACAACCCTGGCTGTTTGTTTGTTTGTGTGATTGGTTCCAGTTGTGGTGACTGCAGTCAGCCTTACTAAAATTAGTGCTGTCCTGACCCCTTCAGGTTTTGTCTCCCCTCCTCCTGCTCCAGCTGTTGCAGAAGGTATCCCAGTGCTCTGCCCCAAAGCTCAGTCAGGGATGTGCTGGAGGTCCAAGAGGTTGAACACCAAGCTGAACTGGGAGTGCAAAGCCAAGGAAATCCTGTTTCTTGTCTGCTAAGTGCCTGGGATTAGAGCTGGTGTGTTTCTTTGGGATCACAGTTAAGATCCAAACTGCATCCATCAGGGCTGCTCCTGTTTGTGAAATGTGGAGTGTAAGATTTTCCACACTGGGAGAACGCGTCCTGCCCTGGGGGTTTAGTGACAGCTCTGTGCCTCACTGTGGGAGACATTTGCCCCTGTCCTGGTGCATTTCTTCAGGTGCTTCAGGGCTAAGTGCACCTGACATGGCAGTGCAGTCCTCTCAACATGGAGAAGGTCTCCCCAGCCATAAGTCAGTGAGGACCAGGGAAGCAACAGCTGCTGTTTTGGTGCCAAATGGAAAGAAACAGCTAAAATCTCAGGAAGTTACTAATGGGCTTGTGTCACCATCCTGCCTGGTCCAAACCCAGCCCTGCTCTGCCTGGGGCAGCAGGAGGCTGTGGGGTGTCCACCATGCCAGCCCGTATCCGCAGTACCAGACCCCACCATCCTGGCAGCCCTGAGACTTGCAACCTGGATTAGCCCCCCATCTTTGACCACTTGGGTGGTCAAGAATAGGCCCCGTCTGTGATGCTGGCTGGCTCACAGGTGTTGTTCAAACTGGAGGGGCTGGAGGGTTCCTGCCTCCCTGACGCACTCTTAATGAAATAACTGTGCCCAGGGAAGTGTGGAGAGATTTGGCACTGAGACCTCTTCTCCCTGCAGCCATGATCCCTTTCTGAAGGGCTCGGCTGGGCATCCTGCCCAGACACACGACAACCCAGCCCCTCATGGAGAGGCTGGAATATTTTCTAACAGCTATTTTTGTAACATTATCGAAATCAAAGCAAAACGTGTCAAAATTCCCATTAAGACACATTTAACTTCCCTTGTTTCGAGACAAAGTGCCTTTGCCTGCAGGCCGGTTTCGGGTTTGCTGTGCGGCCGTGGGAGACTATTGGATTACAGGCAGCACAGAGCCAGATTTTGCTCTCTTCAGGGTAGAGGCTTTTTCTAATCAGGATCAGTTTAATTCTGTTATCTGAATTATTAGCTTGGCTCTGGCCTGGGCAGGAAGGAGGTGAGGGAAAGGAGCCTGTTGGTGGAGGAGGGGAGGGGGTCTGAGCCCCAAAGGGCAGAGCCTCTCCCTGTCTGGGACCTTCTCTTCACACTGTAAAAACCCCATGCTTGTGTTGTAGATGATGATGGATGGTGGAAGGTGTGAAGACCTCAGAGGTTTTCACAGCTATGGATTAGGCTTCACTGCATGGCTCTGCCACAGACGAGCATCAATCTGAATTACTCGTGGGGAAAATGAAGCATTGGGCAGACCAGGGACGTGGAGCTGTGGCGCTGGCAGCGCTGAGCTGGCCTCCCCTGCAGAGAGGTGGGATGAATTCCTCATTAAATAGAGGAGATGGCAAAATCCCTCCTTTCCTCCTGGAAAAAAAACCAGCATCTCTACATCCTGGTTCATGTGTCAGGGGAGGCTGTTTGGGCCTTACCACATCCTTGCTTTGAAAAGGATACCTTTTTCCCTTCCCTTTTTTCCCTTTGCTTTTTTCTTCCCCCAGGAGTGAGGGTGTGTATGGAAATTGGAAGGTAGCATTTTCCATGTTATCCTTTCAACATCCTCACTCCCTGTGTCATGGGTCCTGCTCGTGGTCCCCATTCCCAAACGGATCTGGATGCTCATGCTCTGGACACACAATCCTGCTGCTCTCAACCCAGGCTCCCCAGGCAGCGTTTGGCTGTTTTACCTGCTCAGGAGGCACCAGAGGTGACAATAACTGACTTACTGGGTGTTCCTCAAGGCTTGGTGAGAAGAGCCTGATGGAAAATGCTAGTGCACCACGGTGTTGAGAAGGGCTGGCTTTGGGTGATGCATCCTGAGCGGTTGGTGGCTGAAATCTGGGTGATCTCCATTGAAATTAGGCTGGACCAAGGCATCAAAGTAAAGCCGGTACTTGTCCTTGTGGGGAGCAGCCAGGTCTGACGCTTGCATGTTCCAAGTGGTCCCTCATCAGGAGGGTGTCCTGGTTCAAACCCTGAGAAATACAAACCCACACAGAATAATCTAAACACACAGGCAGTGTGGCTAGGATTAACTGGGTCACAAGGCACTGCTGGGGTGCCTGAGACTTACAGGAGCATGTAAGGACTCCAGTGCATTTGATTTATCCTGGAGAGCAAATCCACGTGGAAAAGCACCGAGCCATGGGGTGATGTGGGGTCTGAGCTGCATGGGTGGTGCTTCAACAGCAAACAGCACCTTGTGAAATAGCAGAAGACACTGGAAGAGACAGACATAAGGTGGTGGATGAAGCCACTGCTTGGACTGAATGCGGTACTCCAGACCCCATGTGAAAAAGGAAGAAGTTGCTTCATGGAGAGCCTAGGAAGGAGAGGGACTGGTGAGGTGACTGCCACGTTTGGTGGAGAGAGGGCAGGCTGGTGGGCTCACCTGCAATGAACACCCTTGGGAGACACCAAGCTTTCTTACCCTGGGGCAAGAGATACTGCAATGAGACCTTCCCCATTCCTGGCAGTGAGACACCTTTGCTAAACTCTGCTCTCCAATTACACTCAGGTCATGGCCATTCAGCGCCCAGGTAGGACTGAGATGTGCTGGTGGAGCTGGGGAAAATGGATGAGTTACAAAAGACCTGGGGAGACCTTAGCAGGTCTACTCATGAGTCACATCTTGCTGGGGTTTTATAATGTTTCCTTAACACCCATGAAGGCCAAGAGAGACCTAGATGATACACGAAGGGACTTCAGCACATTAGATCTGGGGGCAAAAGAGCTGATTGTTCCCTGGCTCTGCCAGTCCTGTAGTGGCAGGAGGGAAACTCAGCACAGGACAGGGGCATGATGTGGACAACACTAGGTCTGGCTCCTCAGTGGTGGAGAACCTGTGACTGGACCCACATGGGTCAGCGCGTAGAGGTTCCACATATGGCAGAGCTCAGCTCTGAGGGGATTGAGGCTGATGTGAAGTTTTCTCTTTCTTTGGCTTTGTTCCTCGCTGGCATAATCGATCTTCCGCAAGAGCAGCACTTCTGACATTATCTCATCCCCACTGTCAAGAGCATGCTGAAAAAGTGCTCCAGCCTTTAATTTTCAGCCACTTAAGCCCTGAGCATCTTTTAAGCCTTGGCTACACACTTCCCTCTGCATCCACACTTCCTTGCTGATGTGCAGCTGCTGCACAGCAAAGCCAGCCTGTGTCTTTGGTGTCCTGTCCTTGCTAGGTGCTCCCTTCCCCATGGCCTGCTTTGGTTGGTAGAGTCCTTTAGTCTCCCTTTGTCAGAGGCTGTCCTTCCACCTAAATCAGCAGTTGATGATTGCGTGGCTGAGTCCAAGAATGCCACATGCCTGGAGTTCTCCTTCCTTGGCCTCTTTAATCTGATGGTATCAACATACAGGCTCCTTTGCTAGACCCAACTCCTTTCCAAAGAGGATAATTTTGTGGAGCTGGCATTTGGGATTTGCTGTGTATTTGAAGGTTGTTGGTATTGCTCCTCACAACCCTCAGTATGTGAGTTGATATTGAGAGTTAGGTCAATGCTGTGGGCTTCTGCCATGGAGCTGATGAAGTTGATGTGTAGGACATGTGAGACACCAGCTGGGCTGGTACTTCTTGAACATCTTCACTGATCTCTCCCAGCCCAGTCCATGCGTGCTGAAGTCTATTTCCCTCTTCCAGAAAGAGACCAAGGAGATTATAAATGGTGTGAGCTGCTCAGGGCATGGGAGCTTTCACTCTCTGGCATAAGCCACTGAACTTGAGTGATGGGGATGGCACTTCCCAGGCCTACGAACTGGGACAGCCTTCAGCCATACTCAGTATCTAGCCAATGCCTCCATCATGCTTTAGCAGTACTTCTTCCCTGGGGAGGCTGATGCCATCTCAAGATCTGTCTTGTAGGTTGGTGAGGGCAGATTTCCATCTGGATATTTCATGGTGTGGTGCCACCCACCTATTGGAGAGGGATCTTCTCCCATCTGCTGGGTGTGGGCAGAGCTGTGAGCAAGCCTTCTGGGCTGCTGTATCTCCAGAGCTGGCTTCCCTCACCTCAGAGTGCCTCACCAAAATAGCTGCTATGGAAAGAGGCTTGTTGACTCTTTTCCTCTTCTTTTTCTTTCTTTTTTCTTCCTGTGCTCAGACTTCCCCAGGCCTCAGAAGACTCTGGCATATCATCCTACAGATGTGGCATAGAAGCCCTGGTTGCAAAATATATCCGGCACGGCAGTTAGTAGTGTTGTGCAATCTCCATCAACTTACGGAAACCACTGTGAGATACTATTAAAAAGAGACTCCAGCTCCATCCATCACTCCAGCCGCAGTCACGTGTCCCGCTGTCAGGCAGAAGGGCACAGTCAGGCAGTACCAGGGCTGTAGGCACCAGGAGAGCTTTTCCTTGCAGTGGCTGCCCTTGTGCAGAAGGCAGATAGGATATGACCTCTCTTTTGGCCCCCTTTGCTCTACACACTCTACCTGTTGCATTGCCACTTGTGTCCTACATTAAATCTTCCTTGTTGGTGTCCGCTGGTGCTGCTGGTTTCATACCCATGGTCCAAATCTGCTTGACTGTGAAGGGCCATACAAAGCTCAGCAGGGAAACATAGCAGAGAGGCCAGACATGGGGTTTGGGCATCAAAGTTTCCATATAGATCTCAACACATTTCTCTTTTCTTCACCCAGCAGAGACTTTCCTCTGGGCTCCATGGCCCAGGCTGTTCGCTGTGGCAGTCAGTGCAGTGTACTCAGCCAGACTGTCCTGACAGGAGACCCTGTGTCACCACATCTCTTATCAGCAAACGTGTGCCAGGAGCTGTGGCAGCTGGAGACCCTAGGAACCTCCTTTGCAGAAGGATATAATGCAGGTCAGAGTATGCTGTAGGAAGTCGAAGCCAGAGAAGGGAAAGGGATTGCAGGTGTTTGCAGGAACAAGGGCATCCATGCTGTTCCTGTGCAGCTGGCTGTCCTTTTTTCAGCTGAAAGGAACCCTTTGGATGAGCAACATCAAGTGTGGAGCAGGACTCTACCTGTCTATATGCAGAGAGGTTCCTGGAGGCAACAGCTGGACTGGCAATGGGTCACCGTCCTTCATTCTGCCTTTCTGTTCTCTGGACCGCCTGCCAGTCACCCTCCCAAGCAAGCGGGGTCTTGGCTGCAAAGGGGCATTTGTGCAATAACCAAGCTTTCCTGGTTTGACAAGAACATCAAGGGCTGTGAGGACTGACTGGCAACCTTCAGCCACGGGCAGCCTCAGGCAGAGGGTGTTTACTACCCTTATCCATCTTTGTCCTTGGGACACCTTTGCCACCAGTGCCAACAGATGTGCCAGCATCACCGAGCACTGGGAAGGGACACTGGTGTGAGCAACCATCGCTCACCAGTCATTGATGAGCTCTGCTTGTCATGGCAGGCTCTTTATCACCACAGCTTTATTGCACCTTATTGCGTGACATCTCCTGGCCCAGCTCACCTTTCCCTCACCCATCTTGTGCTCCACAAGCATATTAAATCCCTGAGGTCTGCCTGGAGAAATTGCCACTTCTCCATTACCCTGCTGCCAGCATTTGCTGCACTTGTGAGAATCAGGCTCCGCATCAGAAAATAATAAAGGCGATATTATGAGCAGAGGGGAGAGGAGATTAAAAACCTGTTTAAAGAGCCTTCTGGGCCTCCTGCTGTTTATTGCACATCGTGACTTTGGGTTATTTTTGTTGTCACTGAAGTCGGACTTTTTAATTTTCCTCTGATCGTCAAGTGACTGGTTTGTAATTTCCCTATGGCTCCAAGGATTAAAGAAGGCTGGATTTGAAAGTGCCTGTTGCTCTCCAAGATCAGCTAGTGATACTTGTGCTGCTAGTTGAGGGGCTAATTAAATCCTTTATTTAGCCAGGTCACAGTCATGGTGTGCACTGAGTCCAACTCCGAGCCAGACTCCGTGTAGCAGTGACAGAGCTGCTGGGGGAGGACTTCATGTCCCAGTACTGGGCTAGTTCTTTTCTCCCAATCAAGAGTAAATCTCTCTTGATTTACTTTCCAGGGTGTTTTGGTCAATTTTCACCTTTAATGCCTTTGGCTAATGAGCCTGCTGGATTTCACAGAATGGTTTTCATGCACTGACAGGTCTGTGCTGTGGGTTGGCAGCACTATAAAGGGAAGGTATTTAAGTCCTCCAGGCAAAAATGTGGTCTCCTCCACCTCTGTGCCAAACACTTTATCTGTGATTGGATTTGTTGGTGGTGGTGTTTTTTTAATTAATGGGTGACTGCATACACAAACCTCCCAAGCTGTAGAAGTGATGGACGTTGATACTCTGGAGCTGTCACAGGCTGATGCCACAGCAAGAGCTGGATGGGCAGCCATGGAGACACTGTGGTGCCCAGCATGGACATGTGACTGCTGCCAGCTGCCCTTCTTGGGTACTGCCTGTCCAGACAGCAGGGCCCATCTCTGTTTTGAAGGGTTTGTGTTATGTGTCCCCAAACAGGGGGGTCACAGTTACCTGGGGAGACTTAATGAATTTTATTGCATTGCAGGTCATTGTCCAGCCTGCAGAGTTTCCTTGGTCTGCATCTGGGATCCATCACATAAGCAGCTGCAGCAACAGGCAGACATTGCTTCAGGATCAGAAGGTTGGTGTTGGAGGTATTGGCTGGAAACAGCTCCTGGAGGGCTCAAGGCTGAGTGAGCAGGACTCAGTGGTGTTAGGTCGGCTTGGTTCTGGCTTTCCTCAATCACACCCTGCAAACCCCCAAGGATGGGACCCTTCACCCTCTGGAGAGCCAGCTCACTGATGCATCTTCATCCTGCAGATGGCAAGAAGCAGCTGGTAGGGACAAGTGTGATGCTTTGTGCAGCCCCTTCCCACACAGCACTCAGGCACAGAATTGTGGTAAACGCTGTCAGTGTGAGAAGCTGGTGAAGGAACATTTGCTGCCATCTCTACACAGCAGAGCTGCTACAGGCACTGCTGTGACACCAGGTACTTGTGTCTGCATTAAGGTTACTTATTGCTTGAGATGAGTGCAACCAGACCTGTGCCATGCATGCACCCAAAGGGAGCTGGAAGGGAAGGCCCACCTCAGGAGCTCCTGCTTTAGTTTGGCTTGTTATTCCCTGCTTTCTGAGCATTTGCATGGGCAGAGCTCTGCCCCCTTCCTAAAGGCAAAGAGGTTTCCTCATAGCGCTGAAGATGAGCCCAGGTCCAGTTCTTGCTCCTGTCCCACTGCCACTCAAGTGTGCACCATGGTGCTTGGCTGGAGGGAGAAGACCAAAGCTCTGCCTCTTCTCGGGTCCATCCCTCTCCTTCCTCTAAGTTCCAGGGAGCTGTGTGCGGAATTCCTTCACCAAGTATTAAATTTTTTAAGGATTTTTAAAAAACCTCCATGTTTCTAAAGAAAACTCCAGGCTGAGTTTTCCTAGCTGAGGGTAGCGTAACGGTTGCTTTGTAATCATTCCTGGCTTTCTGTTGAAAACATCTTGGGCAGATTTTTATCAGTGCCTGAACAGGAACAGCCTTGAAGGACTGTCTCTGGGGAGATTAGGTGGTTGCCTTGTACAGTGTGAAGTGCTGAGAAGCCCAGCCAGCTGAGGTGTGTTTTAAGTGACACTGATTTGTTTTCTGGCTGGGGACTGGCATCCCTGATGTTTTTTGGCAGAGCCAACTGGCTGCTGTCTGGCCCAAGGAAGAGCATTAATTGTTGGCTAACGCCTGTGATGGGGTGTACGCGTGGGATTAATGGCTGCTCGTGGTGTTGAGGAAGAGCTGGCGATGCCCAGAAGGCAGGTAAAAAACAAGAAGGCTGCTCTGTGGAGAGGGAACCAATACTGGGATGATACTTAAGCTGTGAAGAAAGGGTGCTGCAGGGACCTCATAGGTCCCTGTGGCAAGAGAGGCAAGGTCAGGATGAGAGCAGGCAGTGAGAGGGATGATGGGCTGGAAGTGGCGAGAACTGATCTTTGGTGCTTCTAAGCAGCTTTGGAGCAAAGGTGGGTTCCAAGAAAGTCACAGTGTCTCTCAGGGAGGGGAACCTGTACAAGAGGAGGTGGCTATTGAAGATCAAGTTACTGCTGGTCCAGACTGAGGTGATTGTATGACTGGCAGGGAGGAGACTAAGCCCATCCCTAGGTATATGGCCTGGACAAGCACAGGGAGGGTAAAACAGAAGGCAAGCTGCCATGCTCCCACCAGACACAGCTCTACGAGCAAAAAACCCAGCAAGGGATGAACTCTCTGGTTGACTGGTGCTGCTCAAGATCAGACAGGAGCATAGGAGATGGTTTCTGTGAAGAGTCCCATCCCAAAAAGCCCAGGCACAAAGTGTATGTGGGGACCATTGGCTTGCGCTCCCCACGACCTCGAACACCAACATTGTCTCCCACTGCCTTCACTGTCCTGTTGCCTCTTGTCACCCTATGGAAAGAGCAAAAGCCTTGTGCTGCAGCAGCAAATAACGGGTAAGTGAGCGAGCGAGCGCATGGGTTGCACCAGCTTTTCGCCAGTGGGGCAGTGCTGCTGGGAGTGTCGGGCAGCGCTCAGAGCTTCCAGTAAGGCCGGAGCCGTGGCGGGGGGGCAGGGATGGGGCAGGAAGCTTGCAGCAGGCAGCAGGAAGCTGGTCGCCACGCAGCCCGGCATTCCTGCGCGCTGGAAACCCGAGTCACGCTTCCTGCGGCGTGTTGGGGTGGCCCCCGCCCAGCAGCGTCGCTGCTGCGTTGGATGTGGCCCCGGGGCTGCAGGGCCCCTCATTTCAGGGATGGGAGCAGAGTGGCGCTCCGTGACTTCGGTCCTCAGTGCCGGAGGCAGCCCAGCGCTGTCCTGAGGCTGCACCAGGCACAGAGCCAGACTGCAATACCTCTGGCTCTACCCCAGCAGGGAGACTGTCAGTATGAGGTGACAGCCACTGCAATGGCAGAAAACACTTAAGTGCTTTAGGTGACCAGGATGTGACGATCAGAAGTGCCCTGTGGTAATGAGGCCCAAAAGGAGACCTGTGCCCCCATGACAGTGTCCCATTGCTTGTCTCCCACAGCAGGCTCATCTCAGCAGGTTGCCTCCATGACATACACCTGCACAGACCACAGGTCTCCCATCTCCATGCACCCTTGTACTCTGCAGCTCCTGAGCACTGGTCCTTGAAAACTCTAGCTGCCATGTGTTAGGACAGTTGGCTACAGACCCATTCCTAAGAGACAGCAGTGTTTCCTCTTCATCCACATGCGGCCCATGGAAGGGTCGTGGCTGTGGGTGGGGCTCGTTGCCATCTCCCCTCCAGCTGGGCTTTCCTCTCACACTTTCTGCTGCCTGCAGTCTGGAGGAATGAGTCTTTGCCCTCTTCTCCCAAACCCTTCATTGCACCTATGTTTTGGGAAAATTCCCTTGTTAAGGTGCTGGTGTTGTACCCAGAAAAACCTTGGCTGATGACTAATGAAGGTGATTCCCTTCACTTTCCTCCCAGGTCTCCGCAGTTCCCACTTGCTTCTACCCATGGACAGTTCCATTAATCAATGTGCCGATTGAACAAGCTCAGGCTCTGTGCTGGCACAACAGCATGAGAGCTGTCAGCTTTGTTCTTCGCTGACAGCCCACCAGGTGAGCTCAGTCATCTGCAAGATGCTTTACTCTTGCACCAGAAAGTCCATCCCGTGGTCGTGTCCTGGCTGTGTTGTACCTGGCACCTGGCAGTCACGCAAAATCACTGCTGCTCTTGGTCGTTGCTCTGTCCTTTCTCTCAGTATGTGGGTGAGATTTCTTTCAGGGTGCTGGGAAGTTGTGACAGCTGCTGTGGAGGGGCTGAGTGATGGCAGTGGGATGGCTGCAGGAACCCTGTAGCAGAGCTGGGCTGGCACAGCTAGCAAAAGGGAAGAAGAGGTGCGTACAGGAGGCGAGAGATAGTGAGAAAAGGCTCAAAATTTTTGGATAGAAAGAGGGTCCTATTTGAAGCTGATATGTGCCAACAAGGCTTAGGAGTGCAAACTGGAGCAATTGAAGCCCTGCAGTTCACAGCAGGAGAAAATACATTCCAAGCCAGTGCTGCAAGGCCAGTGTGGTGTATTCTCTATGGCCAGGAAAATTATTCTACTGTTCTCTCCCACAGGACAAGTCCAACTGCCATGGTGAGCAATTCACTGCCAGGTTTTTCCAGCACAGCTCTGTCACAGAGAAGGTCAGGCCGGTTCAGCCTGCAAACTCCCAGTGTTTTTTCCTTGGCAGCCCTTGCTCTGGGACTGTAAAGCTGCCAGTCTAAGCCTGGCCTGCCAGTGGTCTCTGCTGCCTCGGCTGCCTTTCACAGTGTGCCTGGACGCAGACTGATCCTTGTTTGAAAGTCAGGCTTCACCATCCCCTCAAGGTCTGCCTAGCCTGAGGGCTTTGGTGGCTCCCCAGCAGTTTGCAGCCAGCCCATGGGAGGGTGATCCCCATGTTCCTGACACCTCAGAGTAGCAGCAAGCCCCACTTGCTAGAAAAAGAATAACACGAGACTCCCCTGGCAGCTTTTCTCTGGGCAATGCCCTGCTGCAGAGGGGTCAGCCCCATGCCAACCTGCTGCTGTAGGAAGCAGGAGTGCGACTGGCGGCTGCGGTTTCCCGCACAACTGCTTTCCCAGCCGAGATTGCAGGGCTGGAGTAATGAGTTCCCCAGCCCTCAGAAGAGAGGAGAGCACCGCAGAGCCGGTGGGGCTTCCAGGGAAGGAAATCCCAGCGCCTCACAAGCTCCACATAATCACAGGCAGCAAGGAGCAGGAAGCACTTGTTAGGAAGGGGCAAGGAAATGGAGCCACTGCCCTGACCAGAACATACTTTTTAGGACCGGAAGGTGGGAGTAGGAAGGCGTAAAAGCACTTTGAGCTTTTGCAGAGGGTTGCAAAGGGCAAAGGGCAAGAGGAGAGGGGACAAATACCAACGCGGTGCTCAAGCTGGGGGCAGCCAGCGTGTGCGTGCCAGGGATGGGTCTTCACGGTGGAGCTGCTAATTAAATGAGAGGCTCGTCTCCATGCCTCTTAGGTTAGCTCAGCAGGGATATTGCAAAAGCAAATTCCTCCCAGCAAGTGTAATTAGGGGGCCGGAATTCCTCTAGTTCCTCGTCCTCCCTGCGAATCCTGCTAAAGCCATCAGGTGAGGACACAGGGTGAGGGACGAACATGCGAGTCCTGTGCAATAACATCTGCCCTCCTGGCATGGCAAGGATTTTGCATCAGGGCTAACCATTTGTCTCTCTGATTATTCCAGGGTGGACAATAGTCGTTGAACAAAACAAGCTCCCTCTCTGGGCTGGGTTGCAAGGCTGCTTCCCTCAGGTCAGCCTGCTTGTGTAGGAGGTGGAAAGAGGACTGCAAGACGTCTGGGCAGAACACCAGCAGCTCCCAGCTCACAGGATTAGAGACACGTCCACACACAGCCGTCTTAGATGGTGCTGCTGAACTGTCAGCTATCTGCCTCATCTTCCTTGTCAAGGGGCATGTGGCTCTAACTCAGCACATTGCTGCGGCAAAATGTTTTGGGGCCACCTGGCACATCGTGGCATGTGCTGCCTGTGCAAGCAAAGGAGGATCTCACACGGAGATGTCTCACCTGGTACTGGGAGTCTCAAGGTACCTCTGGAAACGCAAATACAATGGGAGTGATGTGGTGTGGGTGCAAGGGGAGAGCCCAAGGCTAGCCAAAGGGGATGGAGGGCACGGATGGAGGCTGAGGAGCTGGGAGAGGAAAAATGGGGGAGGAGAAAGGGTGAGCCTGGGACCTTAAAGAGCAATTAGTCAAAGCTGAATTGTTTTTCTAAACTCTTAATGAAAACAAAGAGCGGGGCATGGCCCAGATGGTGCCAGGGGATCAAATAAATGTCGCACTCAGGAAGCAGCTGCTACTGGGAATGTTTCCTGCCAGCCCTGCTGCTGCTCACAGCCACTTTTATTATTTGCTATTTTTCAAGACTGCAGCTGGGGTTTCCCTCCAGCTGTGTGGAAATGTGCTTAACGCTGGTCCACACCAATAAGCAAAGAGCCTGCTAGGGCTCATCCCTGGCTGGTGGCTGTGGGCACCCTCAGGGCAGGCAGCCTCCTTGCCCAGTCCTGCCATTTGCCTGGCAAACCCTCTGATGGAATAGTCTTGTCCTCTGGCTGTTAACCAGCCTAGTCCAGCACCATCCCTGGCTTGTGTGTTGTGTGCCTTTTTCGTGATAGAGTTTTATTCAAGGGCAGTGACTTGTTTCCCTGCCCAACTAAAGTGTCTTCCATTGGGGGTTCAACATGTCCCTGCTCTGTATGGTTGGTGTCATTGACCATAGATCAAGAAGTTTGGCCAAAATGAATATTTTGATTGCTGTTTTCGTTTGCCTGCTGTTTTCTGGAGCTGGGTAGGGTTTTTTTTTTACTGTAATCCCAAAGGCTAAAATACTCTTCTCTTTGGAAAAAATACAAATCACAACTAAAGCAAAGTTCCCCCAAATCCAGCAGTGGGGATTTTTAAAGTGTCAAAGCCAGCTGTATTAACTTGCTAGTTATGAGCTGGCAGCTATGGGATTGCTCAGCCTGAGAGCTGGCAAAAGCTAGCTGAGAAGGGATGTGTGGACCAAGCAGATCACAGATGCTGGTGTCCCTTTGGTGGAAGTGATGGCGGCCAAATGGAGAGGGATGGTGCTCTGTCCCCATGCTGGCTGGTCACATCCAGTCCACCAGCAGCTCACCAGAACATGAGACCTGACTGTTTCGTGCCCACTTCTCTATGCACATCAGTCATGATAGCTCAGATTGTGGCAGCCCACAGGTTTTCTGGGATTTCTGAGGCCCCTGAGAATGTGTGTGCAAAGAGCTGACCTGGTAGAGAAAAGGGCTCATTGGTGCTACCACAGAGGGAAAGAGCATAACGTGAGCTCAACCTCTAATCAGCCAGTGGAGGCTCTACTTGAGGCTGCACTTTTGTGGCACAAAAAGGTTGGAAAGCTGATTTTGTAGGGTGACTGCTCCCAGACTTCTAAGCAGGCTGCTTCACTGCTCAGGGACAGTAGGTCCATGAGCTTCCAAGTCAGTGGAAGGAGCTGGGCAAAAAGGAGTTGCCATGGAATAGTCAGCACCAGCTCAGATAGTGCAGGAGACTACCATGTGCCTGGGGTCCAATGCACCAGTAGGGCAGGACCCTTGCTATTGAGCCATGTCCCAGGAGATTGATTCCAGCCAAACCATCGGCTCTAGTGGCCGTGACAAGTCAGAAGTGCCTGCTTGAGGGTTTTAGGCTGGGTCGGGGTGGGGGGGACTGTTTCCCGGCTGTGTTGGTCAAGGCTTTGCCAACTCGTACTGGACACACCACTCCCCTGCCCGTCATCGCGTGTCCCGGGGTTTGCGATTACGTCCTCAGAGCTGTTTGATCCGCTGAAATCACAACTGATCAAAGGGGCAGTTTACGAGAACAAAACACTGGGTGACTTCCTCTGGCGGTGCCAGAGGCAGCCCTTCAGAGGCAAGATACAAGACAAGAAGAAATCTTTTAACTGCTGCGTTTCTTGCTTCCAGAGAGAGCTGCTTCGGTGAGGTGGCCCAGGTAACAGCCAAGCAGCAAGCACTTGTTTTCTGAACACAACATATATAAATTCTGGTGGATGACCTTGAATGTCCACGCCAAAGCATGCACACATATTTAAATAAAGTGAAGGTTCTTGCATTTCCAGGCTCGTGAGCTGGAACAGGCTTGGCTGAAAAGCAAAAGCCCTCAGTCACTCATCAATTGAAAAGTTCAACATTTGGGTCAGGTTTGGGGTTTGCACCTCATTTGAAAGGGGGAAACGATAGAGTCTCCTTCACTGGTGACGTTTAAGACCCGCCTGGATGTGTTCCTGTGTGACTTGGTCTAGGTGATCCTCCTGTGGTGGGGGGATTGGACTAGATGATCTTTTGAGGTCCCTTCCAACCCCTAATGATTCTATGATTCTATGATAGCAAAAGTGGTAGCAAAAAAAGCATTTGCCCATCAGCTATGATCACCCTATTCCCTCTGGTGGGATGTTTCTTTTGACAAACGTTTTGGTTGTTACCATAGGATTTAACTTTTGTCACTTGGATGAGGAAGAATCAGGCAGCTAACGATGGCTCTTATGCAGAAATAACTTGCAGCAGTGGCCAGATATTGCCCTCCTGCCTCAGACACAGAAAGTGCCACCAGCATGGGAAGAGGCTCATCCTGGTTAGGTGCTGCATGGCTGGATTTCAGCGGCAGACTCCTCTGTGGTTCTTACGCTGGTGACCCGCCAAAGCTTCCTGACTCTTCTTGGCCTATATAGTGAACTGGAAGACATGCTGCTGAACAGGAACCATGCTGAGCATCGTTTCTAGAATCTGGAGGTACCCTCTAGGATGGTTGCACCAACTGTGATGGTCTCAGGAGTGGATGAGATGGGCTTTTTAAATGGACTGTGTAGGAGCAACCACCACTCTGTAGGGAGCTCAAGTAGGGTTTCAGAGCAGGAGTCCTGTAAGGGACATTTTTCTGCTGGTCCATGTATTACCAGAACATGAAGCTGCTGAAAATTGAATCAGTCCCATTGCACAGGAGTGGGAGGAGATGGGCAGAGAGTGGAAAGTCACCAGGTGGTGGGAAGCATTAAAAAGGGCTGGGCAGAAGGGTGCTCCCCATCCGCCTTTCATAATCTGGAAAAAACCTGCTCCCCAGGTAGAGGAGAAAGCTGGTGGTGATGATGCGCTCTGGATGTCACCAAGCAATCAAGGAGGCTATTTATAGGTTGTGAATTGGTTAGGGCAGCTCCAGCAGGAGGGCATCACTTTCAGGAGTGACAGAAAACTGCAGTGCCCAGCCAGCTTTGGAGAGTTCATGGGAAAGGAGAAAGTTGCCAAATGAGCAAAATGCTTTGGAAAGGGGTGTTTTGCTGAGATGGTGTCTAACATGGGGTACAGCCTGAAGAGAAGTTGTATACCTGCTACTGTTGTTTGGGAGGGGCCCCTGGGTAGGACAGAACTGTCATTGGTCTGGGAAGGCCCATAGAAATGCAGGTGGCTGTACTTTCCCAGAGACAGAGCTTTTGGCTCCTCTGTAGCCATCCCCAAGTGGCTTTCTATCACTTCTGAGCTCCAGTTAGAGCCTTTGTCCCCAGGAAGGACTCTTCATTAAAAGCTGATAAGTAAAACTGACACCAGCTCAGAGAATGCCTTGAATGCCAGCTGGTGTCCTCCTGGGTGGAATCTTTTCTTCCTTGCCTTTTTCTTCCAGCCAGGATCTGACATCAACATTGGCCCTAAGGCTACTCAAGTCAGAGCATCTCAGGGCAATTGCAGCTTTTCCTTACAGCTTAAAAGATGCCAAGATGATATCAAGAATAAACCTGGGCAATGCCATGGGTCTCTGACAGGGAAGAACTCATTTTTTGGATGATCTGATGCGAGATCCCAGCCGGCAGGGATGCAGGTAGTGGGGAGCTGGGGCTGCCCAAAGCGAGTGTGCTGAGCTCGGTGTGGGCTGCAGGAATGCAGTGTCTCCAGTCCGCTCGTTTGGAAATGGTGCTCTTTTCAACGGTTCTGTTATCAGATGGAGCATTTCCTTCATCAGTGTTAATATCCATGTAGTGAAACAATGAAAGGGCTTCCTATCAGTTCCAAATAGGACGTGAAAAGCTCTCAGCGTTAAGAGTAGAGGATGCTGGAATAGGGCAATGGGAAACGCCTGAGTCACTGAAATGCCTCTTTGATTCCGTGAGGCTGATACGTTCAAAAAGGAAGAAGAAAAAAATAAAAAGAGAGAGAGCGGAGTTAGTTAATGATCTGCAGGACAGAGGACAGGAAGGGACAGACCTTGCAGCGTGGGTCCTGCAGAGGAGGGGAGGCACAGGGAGTTGTCTGGCAAGGGCTTTGGAAAGTGGAGAGTGAAGCAGGGAACACAGCAAGCACCAGTTATTTTTTCAGAGGTTGTGGAGGTACAATAGAGGAAGCCTTCCCCAGCCTAACCTTGTGTCCCTCATCATCTGGTCCTTGGCCAGTGTGTGTGCCAGCTTTGTTTCTCCCATTGCCTGAGCACTGATGGGCCTCCGAACCCACACCAGGAGGATCAGGAGTCTACAGCATAGCTTGGAATGAGGAAATGGGCCGGGACAACCTTCAGCAAAAACTGGACAAGCTGAATGTGTCCCAGACATTCCATGCGGATGTAGATCATAATGGTATATTTATTTCTTCTCTCTCTTTTACACTAGCAGCTGGGGCAAAGCTGATGTATGAGCATGGAGAGGCTGTTCTTGGCTTTGTTGAGCAGCACGGGCAGCAGTGTGAGGCCATCATGGCGTGTGGTGGCAGCACCAGCCGCGCTCCATCCCTCCATCCCATGCGTGGGAAGCCTGCCTGCAAGCTGCGCCTGCATCCTGCGTGGTTTAGGCTGCCCAACCTGCTCAACTCAGGGCTGATGAGCTGCAGGATGAATTTTTACATTACTGTGATTTAATAGTTCCTCCAAGTACTTCAGACTGGGAGTAGGGGAGGGGGAGAAACTGCTTTACAAAGCACTCGGGGTCACCAGCCCACAGCACAGGTCAGCTGATCCTTTCCATTGCCTGTTCTAGCTGGAGGATGAGCACTGGAGCTGTGTGTGCAGGCAGAAGTGAAGGGGTTTGCTGAGACTGGGCAGCACCTGCTGCCCTGGGGCAGAAGAAGCAGAATATCCTGAGCCCAGGCAGCCAGGGTATCACAGTCACCGGCTGCTCTTCTTGTGGGACTGAAGGCCTCGCTGCCTGTCGCCACTGGCCAGGTGTAAATCTCAAGGCCGTTGCGTAAACATATAGAGTGTGACATGTGCCAGGTCAAGGGCTGTGAGCAGATTGCTGCTACAGGCATTGCTGCAGATACTTTTGACATAACCTGTTTTCTCTCTCTGTTTTGCAGAGCATTCCTGAGGTCCTGCAGGCAAACACCTTGTTGGGCATAATGGCAACTGCTTCACTATCCTCCCTGCAGAAATTTCTCAATGAAATTAATTTAAAACTGCAAAGAGAAGGAACTAGAGGAGAGGAGGCAGTAAGACTTGCTCTTTCATAGTGGTAAGAGCGTTTGGCACCGCAAAGCTTAGTGAAGGGCAAATCCTTCCTTAAAAAGCAGATTTCTCCCACCCTGAGAAGCCCGTGGAGGGCTGTACCTGAAGGGTGTGGCTGCTGCCTTCAAAGGGTGATGGAGTAGTGCACACTCCAAATCCCTCCTCTCCTGGTTGCATGGCTGCAGGTGGGAGGTGTCCCCTGACTGGGAGGGTTGCAGGAGTCCCTGTAAGCCTACTTTCCAGGGTTGTGTCCTGTCCTCCTCCCTAACTTGCCTAGGAGATGTATCTGACTCCCTGCTTCCCTCACTCCATGGGGAGGCCAGCTGCAGGGAGACGTGCGTCTCCAGATGACGTGCAGTATGCACAGCCCCACTGCAGCTCCTATTCCCACACAGGACAGGGCTGCCCTTTGTGACAGATGAGAGGAGAGGTGTTGAAAAGCCAGGGGAGATGTGCCAGTGCTGAAGGCAGCCCAGCACTGGGGGTAAGGGAGGCTGGAGAAGGCTTGCACACAAAGAGCCATCCTGTCTTCACACCTGCGGGGCAGCCTGGGCGTTGACAGAGGGGGTAACACCACTGACAGAAGCACAACACTGGCAGATAGCGGCAAGGTGCTTCAAATAAAGGCAAGCAGCACGGTGACGGGAGACGCGCCTGGGCACGACTGCACAGGGGATGGCAGCCCCTGTGGGCGTAGGCTAGGGACAGTGCTGAGGATCCTGCAGAGGGGACAAGGGAGGTCAGGCAGTGCGTCTCCTCTGGCTCTGCAGTGGTCACTCTTAAGCAGTAATATGGTGTCTGCTGGAATGTGCCTTGGCCGGGCTATTTGCTACCACTGTGAGAGAAATAGGTGATCTGTGTGAGCAGAGGCTGGAGCAAAGGCTTAAAGAGGCTCTTGGAAAAGGATTCCTCTACCTCCACCTGCTCAGAAAATCTACAACAGACCCCAGCCCATCCATCAGAACTTTCCAGGAGTTTGCTGAAGTCCCAAATCAACAACCACTGTAGCTCCCCAGCTACTACTAACAGCTACTAGGCAGGAGTGACCATGTTTGAATTCATGCTATTCCCTTGGCTTTCTGTGTTTTTTCCAGGGCATGTTAACACCCAAGACTGCAGGCACCCCCTGCATGGGAAGGGGGTCCTTTGGGAACTAGCACAGTTGAATTCTGGTAGGCTTTCAGCAATATTTTGTCCTTAGCCCTCTTTGGTGGGTTTCAGCATGGGGCTCTGGCGGCAACCATCACCAGGTGATAAACCCAGGCTACCCAGCCCGTTCCATACAGTGAACACCAAACCACATTACTTATAACCCTGAAGTGTTGATGTTTGCTCTGCTAGGAGACATGTAGCTCTGAGCTGTGAGGCTTCTCCTGCTTCCCAGGGGGATCAGGGGCCCTCAGGAGCTGGGTAGCCCTGAGCTGTAGGATTGCCTCCTCTCACTGGGATATCACCTCCCTTGAGTCCTGCCTGTTGCCGCCGCTGTGGGGACATCTATGCCCACATCTCACACATTCTGTCCGTGTGTGGGGTGATCGGGGTTCAGGATGCTGGGGGTGCTGGGCATGAGTAGAAAGCAGGTTGTCGAGTTAAGCAGCTCTAAGGAGCCCTTGTACAGTCCCTCGTCCCCGCGGCTTTGGCGGAGCTGCTCCCGCCTCAGCGACGGGTAAAAGCGGGCGGATGGTGCCCTCCGGTGGCCCGGCCAGGGCTTCCTCCTGGAGCGCAGCCCCGGGCCTGAGGAACCACGCTCCGGGGCGTTCGGATGTCGCTCAGCTGCTTTTAATTTGTGAGGATGTCGTCCCTCCTTTTCCCTGGTTTCACCGCGCAGCAGCAGGGGGTCACTGCGTGGATACCAGGCAGCCCCTGTCCCGGAGCAGAGGGCTCCTGCATGCCCTGGATCCCCCCTGCAGTCTCCCAGGCTCAGGGGCTCACTCGGGGTGCCACAGGCTTTTATCTTTAGGTTCAGGAGATCTGGGAGCCATGCGGCTCCAGGTGGGCAGTAAAGAGGCGTAAGGAGATGAGGAACCTGAGAGGAGACTGGTGGGACAGTCATCTGGGGTGGAATTTGCTTGGTGCTTGTATGTCTCTGTGGTGGCTGTCACTGTGTCCGACTGGGGCCCTGAGCACAACCCAGTGCATCTTTTTCCCACCCCAGCTGAGAAGGGCTGGGTCCCTGACAGCTTTCTTGTTTGTGCTGCACCCTACTGCTCCTCAGCAGCCTGACCCTGGCAGGGTGGGGTATGAGAGCAGCAGCACTCTCTGGCATGTGCTATGGCTGGTAGGGCACCGCAGCTCTGCTCTTCTCCTACCAGCACTTGCTGCATCCTCCCTGCCCTCCCACAGGCATGAGATGGAGTTGTACCTGGGCTGGGCAGGTTAGGCCCAACTGAGGTCTGAGCAGCACCTTACAAACCTCCCCAGGTCATTGGCCCTTGGTGCTTCAGGTGAGGCAACAGGCAGGTCCAAATGATGGCTTGCAGGAGCATTTCACCTCCAGCTGGGTTTTCCTGCAGCAGGGGGAGGGGGAGACAATTGGGTCCTGGAGCCCTCTTCCAGAGTCTGTGCCATCCTGCCTGCACTCACACCAGGCTGGCAAGTGAGAGATGCCTCTTGGAGCTGTCAGGGGATGACAACAGATGCTCCCAGCCCTGCTCCACAGAGGGGCTGAGGCAGAGCTGCCTTCAAAGCAAAGCGTGAGTGCTCCCTGGCCTGCTTGGATTAGAAAGTGAAGGGCTAGCATTGTTTACTCAGGTCTGGAGGGGGTGGATACCAGGCAGGATTAGTCTGGCAAAGCTTCCCAATGTGCTCAGAGGGTCACAATGGGACCTTGAAGAGAAGAAGCTGCACTGTTGGCAGGTGAGAAAAGTGTCTCTCAGCGGCCTCTACCTTCTGACACAGGCGGAATGCGCTTGAGGCAGGTGCTTCTGCTTTGCTGCTCCATCTCTGACAGGATGCTTTTCCTGTGTGACCTGAGATCCCCCCCAGCACCATTGGTCCTGCAGGCAGACAAACAGGGTGCAAGGGCCTCTGTGGCAGAGAGAGAGAGGAAAGATGCTGGGGCTGAGAGATCTCAGTGTTGCCAGATGCCCAGTTAATAATCATCTCCTTGGGGTTTGGCTGCAGGTAGGTGTTGAGCCCTTCCCCCAAGCAGTCAGGGGACAGGTATTTGCTTCTCCAATTACTGGTTTTATAGATAATATTTGGTTCAAGAGGAACTAAATGCACTGTTCCAATTGGAGGGATTCTATGATTCTATGGTCTGATTGCTCTCTGGGGTAGGGGGAGTCTGTGGTGGCATGGAACACTCCCTGCAGTGGCAGCCAGCTTTTGCCCAGAACATCTCACTAAAGGTCATCATGGTTCTCTGGAGACCCATGAGATGATGGCGAAGGATCATGATGCAGCAGCAGATCATGGAAAATGTGGGGTAACAGGTAATGTATACATAGGGGTTATTTATTTATTTCTTTTTAATCGTTTGCATTTGGGAGCAATTAGAAGCTAAATCCTGAAAAGCAACAAAACCTCTGCCTTGCTCAGTTGTTGCTCCTCAGGGCTTTCCTGTCTGGATATCTACAGCAGCTGTACAGGGGCTGTTCTATGCTCTGATGCAGATCTAGAAAGCATAGTCACAAGGGGACTGGCAACCTATGTGGGCAGCCAGTACTGTGTGGCATCTCATGCCTCAGAATAGGTCTTCCATAGGCATTGGGTGGGGGACAGGACTCCTCCTTGGGAGTCTGGAGCACTGGTGGGCTGGATGTGGTCCCACCAGCAGGGCTGGTGGAAGAGTATCACTTGGGGCTGCTGCTTCCCCAGGGCTTGAAGTGATGTTCCAAGCAGGCCTGGAGCAGGAAGGAACGTATGCCTGTACATGGGATTTCACAGACATGCTCTCCTGCTCTGCATAGGCCCTGTTGAACCTGCTCAGTCACATTCCCTCTCGCCAAATTGTTGATAAAGACTCCAGTCACCAGGAGCCAAATTTGACTGAGTAGAAATGTGTATCCAGGCAGAGCTGTAGAGGCTGGCAAACCAGTGCCAGGGGCATTTGCTGCAGAGCAAGGAGCAGCTCCATCAGTGAGCTGCAGTGATTGCTTGGGTTCCTTGCTGAAACCACAGCTTCACCCAACAGCAGGCTACACCAGCTTTTGTTTGTTCATGATAACTTATTAGCTCTGATAACTTGTGAAGTGGTGGGAACTCAAGTGTGTGCCTTCACCTGCCTGGCACATCTCCTCCAGCCTGGGTCACTCATGCACTTGGTACCATTCTGCTCTGCAACAGTCCAGCTCACATAGCTGTGCCCAGCAGAGACTGGTCCATGTTGTGCTATGGATGCACCCAAGCTGCCAGGAGAAGGCAGACAGCAACCACAGAGCCTCTGCCTTTCTTAGGGCCTGCCATGTGCTGTCTAAAGTTCTGCAAACCTGGCTGAGAACAAAAGAAGTTTAACACACCTCAGCCTTCTTACCCACCTGGCCTCAGGAAGGCTGGCTTGGAGCAGAAGTGCCAGGCTCAGGTCAGGCTTGCTTTGGGGTGGCTGGAGAGGGTCTTGCTGTCAACATGGTCTCATGGAGAAGCCGGAGCATCCGTTAGGCTGTGTAGAGCTGGTGTGCCGTGTTTGTGAAACCCGCTGTGCTTGCGGTTGACCAGAGCACTGAAATAAGCCTGGCCGGAATTGGTGCACTGCTCTGTATCCTGATGTGGTGAGCAGCTCTGACTGGCGAGGGTGGGGGCAGGCCCACTGGGGAGACTGGTAGCAGCAGACCTTTAGGGGCTTGGCAGCACCAGCACAAGGACTGCACACAGGGCCCCGTCGGTGCCCGGAAAGCTCAGCCTGGCACCAACGGAACTATGATAAAAATGAACGTGACCAGGACAGCAGCACAGAGGAGATTAATGTCAGATTGTCAGAGGGGAGGAAACTAAGGCAGACAGCACTTAGATATTGGAGCATATTGTGGGGACAAAGGGGTTAGATGCTGCTTTTCTTGGCATTGCTGCATCTGCAGATCTGCATCCCCCCCTACAGCCTCTGAGGAGAGAGGAAGGGATGAAGAGCTTGCCTGAAGCATGTGTGTCACCCTTGCTAGTCCCTGGCCTGAAAATCCTCCTACCTGTGTAGGCAGAGGACCTGTTCCTTACAGCCAGCCTGAATGCTAATATTAACAAGCACTTGCTGCCTGACACCTCTTTTGTGGGTCACTGCCTGGGCCTGGATTGCTGGTGTTTCCACTAGTAAAGTTTTGGCTGTGATAGGAGAGCTTTTGGCTGCAAGTAGATGCTTTGCTGTGGCGGCCTGCAGGAACAACACTCTCCTCATCATTCCTATCAGCTTTTCTGTCCTCACCTGCATTGCCAGAGAAGTCTGGTTGTTCAGCATCAGTTACACTGTCCAATCCTCTGGTGTCACCAGGACCCCACAACATCCAACTGCGCAGCTACAAGAGACTCTCAGAGCTGTCCTTTGCTCCATCACCTTTGGAGACCTCAGTGGCAGTTTTCTCCTCAGCCCTCTCATCTGAACCAGGCAATCCATGTCCCCAACCAGCCTCCAGGGCATCACCTTCCCTCCCTGTTCCCTGCTGTGCCTTGGGCTCTTCATACGGTTCTCCCGAGGCAGAATCCAGCCCCTCAAAACCTGCCCATGGCGTCCTCCCAAACACAGATGTCACCGAGTTAGGTTAAAGGAAAGGCAACCTCAAAGCCCTGCTTGAGGAAGTAGCCCCTGGAGTCGGGCTGCAGCGGGGCTGTGTCCGGCCGGCTCGCACCTTCTCCCAGTGTCTGCCCCATGTCATTCCATGAGCGCAGAGCAGGGTCTCGGCTCTGTGCTGACCTGGCTGAACCCGCAAAGCGCCTCAAAACCCCGAATCGGAAAACCCCGAATCAGGATGGGCAGAGGCGGGGGAGCGCGTTCTTCCCCGCAGGAGGCGGCGCCGGTTTTGCGGCGGCCCCCGGCGGCCAAGAGCGGGGCTGCGGGGACACCTGGCGGCCGGCTGCGGTGCGGGGAGACGCGGAAGCCTCGGCCGGGCAGTATCCCTAGGGAACAGGAGGCAACCATAGGGCCCGTCTTCTGGGATAGGGCTGGCGGTGCTGGAGCTTTTTTTGTATGCGGTATCCTTTGGGGAGCTGCGGCTCCTCCTTTTCTGCCGTAAGAAGAAGGGGAACCAAAGACTTTTCCCTGCCCTGGGCTGGACCAAGAGTCAGGGACAAGTGTTTTCCATCTCAGCCCCTTTCCACTTTGATTTCTTTCTGCCAGCCTTGTGAGTCTGCAGCAGGAGCGGATGCACTAGCACATGGTCATGCACTGACCAAGCTGTTGTAGAGGGTTAGGGTTGGGCGTAGGAGATGTGAAGCTGGAGGTGGCCAGTGCTGGTATGGGAGCAGACAACTCCAGGCACAAATAGCTTTCATCTGCTGCTGCGGCACTGGCCAGCCTCAAGGCTGAGGCCACACTGAATGTTGTGGGCAGGGCTGGTCTGGGCCACAGTGTAGCCTGTGCCAGTGAAGGCAGGGGGCACTGCGGGCACAGGGATGGGCATGGGGTGAGGGGAGGACAGGCAGGATGCCAGCCTGGCTTGGTGCTCATGGCATCTACCCCCCCATCCTGTTCCTTGCTCCAACAGGACAATCCAGCTGCTGCTTGTGCTCTGGACTCACCATCCACAGAGGTAATGCTGGTCCCTTCACTAGGGTGCTCTCAGGAAGCTGGCCCAGATAAAGCAAAGAAGTTTTTTGTATCCACCTGCCTGAGGGAGAACTGCAGCTTCACTCAGAGGTGAGACTTGCATTTATCTGCACTCTGTAGTCCCACCAGCTCCTTTTCAAACAAGCCACATTTTATAGGTCCTGAGCAGCAGCTGCTTCTATCAGGGACCAATTTATCTAGGGCAGTGAACTCTATTAGGTTGCTCACACTGATCAGCTATATCTATTACCTCTTTTTTAGCTTTAGCACCGAAGTAACACATCATCTCAGTGGTGGTACTCACTTGCTCCTCCATACCTGAACTCACATCTTGTCCCTGCAAACAGCTGCTAATCCACACCATATGAATTTGCTCTTTCAGCACCATCTCCCCTAATTTTTTCTCTGAATGCCAAATGCCTGCATATTCTAGAGTCTTCTCTGCAACCAAAGTTTAAAATAAAAGTGCGTTGGCATGAATATCAATTCCCCAAGTTACATCAAAGTGTGGTCTTGGCTGCCTGGGACCTCACAGCAGCACAGGGTAGGGAGCAGAGGTGTGTTCCCAGTGTCTGGACACAGGTTTGTCCTAGTTCGTAGTGATATGCAAGAACAGAAGCGGAGAGGGCAGAGGTTAGTCTCCTCCCACAGCAGGGTGAGAAGGGCTGTATTTCTGTTGCACAGCCTCAACACAGCCAGATGAACTAGGTACCAGGGATTTTGGTGACAAGTTGCCTGTGACCCTCACTCTGACCACATAGTCCTGCTTGAGGACACCAATCATAGCATCATAGAATCACCACCACATGCCCACAGAGCAGCATCCTCAGGAGCTGGTCATTTCCTTCACCAGCCCTTTTTTGTCTCTGCATGGCAGGTTACCAGAGAGCTGCCAAGCATCACCTTCCCCATCCCTGTTCTGAACCATTGCCACCATGACACTGCTCTGTGAGCAGTGAGCACAGTTTTCCCCTGAGAGAGTATTTGGTAAGCCAGAATCTTTGGTCTTTTGTCCAAGGCCAGCAAGCCCTGGGTTACTCCAGTTTGGACCATCTAAGAGTGAGAAGGTAAGAAGTACCAAGAGCCTTTTTGCTTGGGTACCTGTCAGAGAGCAAAACCTTGTTCTAATGACAGACTGCCCGGTAGCCTCCTACCACCAGGAACTGGGAAGAACAGGGAGAAAGGATGTAGCTGTGTTCCTCAGCGGGCAGATACGGCAGGGCTGGGTCATAAGAGGCACAATGCCATGGAGGCAGCGGACAAAACCCATGTTCCCTGGGCCAGCATCTCCTTTCAGTGAGGAGGGACCCTATGCAGAGTGCGATGTGGCTCCAGCTTTAGCCATGAGCCCACTGTTCCTCTGCTGCTCCCTCTGTGCTCTCAGGGGCAGTAGGTAGGGAGCCCCTGTCCCCTCTGCCGACAGTCCCATGCCATTCCGAGCTGTGAGGTGTGGAGTGCTCTCTGGCTCTTTCTCACTCAGGTCATCTTTCTCCAGTCTGCGCCATGGGGTTACGCAGCCATGTCCCTGCTGGCCAAGCGATGCTCTGCACCTTGTGGCTATGCCACGTGGCCACTGCCATACGAAGCCCTTGCGTCCTTCTGGCAGAAGGGTGCTCCCCACTGCCCATGCAGCTCCCAGCCCAGCAGTGGCTTTGGCTGGGCACCACACAAGTAGCACCTATGGGAGATGCCCCCAAACACAGGACCACCAAAGCCAGGTCTCACCTGCCATGCCAGGTGAGGCCCACACTGACCCTGCAATGCTTCTCCAGGGGCCACGGTGTGCATAGCTGCTGCCCTGGGAGTCAGCTCAAAGGTGTGACATGAGGCCCAGCACACGATGGTGGTGGGTCTGGGTGGGGAGGGGGGGGGTCCTGGTGGGCCCACCATGGCCCTAGTGGGGTGGGCTGTCTCAGATGTGCCTCAGGACTCTGGGGTGGCCCCGGAGGAGCTCCCTGGGCCAGGAGATGTTTCCTGTTTGCTGCCCGTGCTGAAGCATCGGCTCTTCAACCGCTGCCAGTCCTCCGCTTCCGGCAGGGGCTCCCGCCCGGAGCCCCCCTGCACTATCAGCTCACCAGATGCCTTTTTCAGGATACTGTGGTAAAACTGTGCTGGGCAGGCGCTGTCATTTGGGGTTTTCTCTTGTGTCAGCCCTGAAGACAAATTGGACAAGGAGGAGCGAGGGGGGGGGGAAGAAAAAATAATAAATTTTAACAAAAAAAAAAAAGGAAAGGAAGAAAGATGCTCGCCACCATCCTTGGCCAAGGCTGGCCTGCCTGCCAGTGATGCAATGGGTCCCCCAAGCGGCAGGGCCGGTGGTGGGCTGGCAATGGGCAGGATGGAGTGGCCAGCATGGTGATGTGGCCTCCCCAGGCACTGTCGGCCTCTAGTGGTGGCAGAGATGGTATGGGGCCATGGCAGTACCATGGGCCCCATGGACTCCACCAACACCATGGAGACCTTCACCCATCCCTCGTGGCACCGCTACCCATGGGGATATGGTCCTTCTCCCAGTACTGCTGTCTGATGGGACATGGTGCCAGGTGCCTCCCAGATCACTGGCCTGTAGTCACTAGAAGGTGCTGAGCAGCTGACAGAATGGGAGCACTGCTGAGGTTGGAGAGGCAAATGGTGGAAGAGCCATGCAGGAGATGGCTGTCTGGGCTGCCTTGGGGCTGGGGAGCCCAAAGTGCTGTGCCCTACTAATGGGGATGGTCCATGGGCAGATGACAGGACAGACGATAAGTTTATCCTGGAAACTCACCAGAACCCCCCGTGCTGGTGCAGGGTGTGCGCAAGGGCATGCACAAGCTGTAACTCAGAGGGGACATCAAAGAGTGGCTGCCAGCATGGTGCTCAGTGCATGCCCAGGATGTGCCCAGCACTGCCTGCCTATGCAGTGATGGGGTCAGGTCAGCTGCAAGAGGTGTTGCTAACACAGCCATGCTTTTGGACACACTTCCTCAGGGTGTACAGGGACGTGGCACCCCCCCCAGACCCAACCACAGACCTGCACAGTTTGCTCTAGCTTGAGCATGATGATTTTATCCAGTTAGAGTGAAAAGAAAAACCGCAAACCATGGCTGATTCTTGTGAAGCAGTGGGGAGGTGCCAGCATGAGGAGGGGACATAGTGTCAACAGTGAAGAAATAGTGCTGGGCTGTCCCAGGGAGGATGGATGAAGGGCTGGCTAGGGCTCGAGGCTGTCAGTGGGAGTTACAATGCATCTGACTATAAAACCCAGCTTTCTCTCCAGCTCCCGAGTTCAAACAGTCACTGGAGGATGCGCTGGACACCCTGCCTGGGTCATCAGTTCTGCAGTTTCCCTTAGAGAATGGTGAGAAATCAAAGAGGGAGGAGTTGTTCTATGTCTGCCTTGGGAACCCAGGGACAGCTTTGTGGTGGGGGTAGCACTTTGGTGACAAGGGGAGCTGGAGGGTGCAGGAGGAGGCAGCGGAGAGCTGTGTGCCACCCCATGTGAAGCAGGTGGCTGCTCTGGGGACCTGAAATCATGGCTGCTCGCTTTCTCGGGCAAATCTTGCATTTGTGTGGTTTCCTTTTCCTTCTTCTATGCACTTTTTTTTTCCTTCATACTTTTTTTTCCCCCCTCTTCCCTCTCTCCATTTTGTTCCCTTTG
Organism: Rhinopomastus cyanomelas; assembly: GCA_013400115.1. Lineage (NCBI taxonomy): Eukaryota > Metazoa > Chordata > Aves > Bucerotiformes > Rhinopomastidae > Rhinopomastus > Rhinopomastus cyanomelas. The sequence goes on from VXBP01007508.1 coordinate 696,685, forward strand.
CTGTGGAGGCTAATTTCAGCTTGCCAACCTTCTCATTCCAAACTGCACAGGAACAAAACTAATCACAGAGTCCCAACAGGGCTCAGGTTTAATTACCCATGAGATGTTAATCTGCTGGAAGGTCTCCTTTACCCAAGGCTTCCTTTCCTTCTACTGCATTGCAATTCCCCTGGCAGATGCCTCCCAGCTCCTCACAGCCTCCCCGGAGCGTCTTTCTGAACAAAATCACGAAGTGAACATCCTGCCACACAAAAGTTTCTGTACAGAGCAGCAGAGACAAAGCCCAGACCTTTCACTGCTCTCAGACCCTGCTTGATGGCTTGGCTGGTTTTGGAGGCAGCAGGAAGATGGAGGTTGTTCTGTTCATCAGTTTAGGATTACCCCTGCTGCCCGCAGGCCTCAAATTAGTTGGGAAGAGGATGTCTCATGCCTGGATTGCCTAGTGGCAGCACCTACATCCCTGCCCAGCGTGAGCTGTGATGCTTTGGGAACCAGCTGGCTCCAGTTCATTATGCTTGATGAGCTGCCAAGCCTGGAAGAAATAAGGGATATCCTCAGAAAGCAGCTCCTGGAGCTCAGGAGATGCCAAAGCCAGCAATGGTGCTAGCAAGGCCAGCCCTGGCCAAGTACCTGTTGGACTGGCCCTGGTGGCAGGGGGCAGGATGGTGACACTGGCTGAAGGATGCAGGAGCAAAGCAAGCACAGCATGAGGCGTGGAGAGACTGAGTTCCCAGATGGCTCTGCTGATGAGGCCTCTTCAAACTGCCCTGCAGTAGCTCCATCCTAGGAAGTCCATCCTCAGTGAGAACCTTAGGACACATACCTGGCAAGAAGCTGCTTCCCACTTGTCACTGGGGTCTGAGCAGGGAGGTGATTTTGAAACCTTGGATGTATTTGCTGCTTGTAAAACCCAACCACAAGAACGATTTTGAAGTCACATCCCCTTGAACCCTCAGAGCTGAGGGGGAAGATGACAGGAAATGGACAACCAGATCGCTTTCTGGTCCAACAGCCCTCCTCACTTTCACCCCACCCCACCACTCATGGATTGGAGGATGCTCTCTTTAAATTTGAGTGAGACAGGGAGCTACAGCCATTGATTCATCTGCTGCCATCACAGTATCGCAGTATCACAGTAATTATAAGGTTGGAAAAGACCTTAAAGATCGTCCAGTCCAACCTAAATCCAAATAAACCCAGTAATCCTAACATCTAACATCTAGATGATCTAGATCATGCCACTCAGCACCTCATCCAGCCTAACCCTGAAAACATCCAGGGACGGCGACTCAACCATCTCTGTGGGCAGCCCATTCCAAAACCAGATCACACTTTCAGTGAAAAATCTTTTCCTAATGTCAAGTCTAAACCTCCCCGATGGAGCTTAAGACTATGACCCCTTGTCTTGTCTCCAGAGGCCAGGGAGAAAAGACCGACCCCCGCCTGACTACAACCACCTTTTAGATAGTTATAGACAGCGATAAGGTCACCCCTGAGCGTCCTCTTTTCCAGACTAAACAAACCCAGCTCCTTCAGCCTCTCCTCATAGGGCTTATCTTCCAGCCCCTTAACCAATTGAGTTGCCCTTCTCTGGACTCGTTCCAGCACCTCGACATCTTTCCTAAACTGAGGGGCCCAGAACAGAACCCAATACTCCAGGTGCGGTCTAACCAGTGCCGAATACAGGGGAAGGATAACCTCCCTTGACCTGCAGGCCACACCATTCTTGATGCAGGCCAGGATGCCATTGGTGCTCTTGGCCACCTGGGCACACTGCTGACTCGTGTTAAGTTTGCTATCCGCTAACACCCCCAAGTCTCTCTCCACCTGAGTACTCTCTAAGAACTCCATTCCCAACCGCAAAAGATTCAGGACTGGTTTTTGGGTTTTTTTATGGTCAGACTGCAATAGGATGAGTTTTAACAAGTCTAAGTATCGGATTCTGCATTTTGGTTATAACAATCCCAGGCAGAAGTACTCTGCTCCCTGCTCCTGGTGCATCCTGATGAACCTTCTCTTCACTGGACTATCACCTGCGCCGAGACCTGAGCTGAACATCGCTGGATCGCTGGTAGTGGTGACTAGAATGCATATCTGTCGCTCTTCTTGCTTTGGGACTCTGACGTTCTTCCTCTTTTCTTCTCTGTCCTATCGCTCTTATCAGTAGTTATAGGAAATAAAGCTCATAAGTTTATACGGCATCTGACCTCGTTTGTGTCTTAATCTCGCCCTTGGGGATCGTTCAAGAACCGTCCCCCGATATTGGATTGGGACAACTCCAAAGGGCAACATGCATTGCTGCAGTCCCCTCAGGTGAACATTGGTCCTTGCAGCCCTTCCCAGGGTGAGAGCCATGCCTGGGTGAGTTGGGGTGAGGTAGGCAGTGCTGCAGTGCCTCTGGGTGCTGCACTGGGTGTGTGGGTACCAGTCACTGCTGGGCTGGGCTGAAACGCCTGAAGAAACTTCTTGAAATGCCTGGGTGTTTGTGTGCTATTGTAGGATCTCATAGGAGGTCATACACATGACCACCTTTTCTCACCATGTTTGCTCGCCAGCTGTATCTCCTCTCCAGGGCTGGAGGGTGAGCTTCATCCTGCCTCATCCCAGGAGAGCTGCAGCTTCATCCCATTGAAGACTTTAATTGTCCCATGTGCCCTGTTGGTGCGGAGGCTGTGGGCCCACAGTCCTGAGGTGAGTCCTGCCCACAGCTAAGGGTTCCATCTATCTGTCCTAGCTCAGAAAGGGCTGGGAAAGATTCACTCTCACTCCTTTTACAGTGAGGTCTTGAGCCCTGCCGTACCGGCATGTGGCTCTGGCTCTCAGGAACGTTCAGTCCTGCCCACAGCACTGTGGACTGCATCATTTGGCCAGGAAGAAGCAGCCTCGGTGGAGCTGTGATGGATGTGACCACAGGCCAGCCAGGTTTTCTTCTGCCTCGGCTGATAGTTGGCTCACAGCCAGCTGCCAGAGCCTTATCCTCTGAAACTTTGCCTGGAATCTATCCTGCAGGACCAAACCTTTTGAAGACACATGTTCTAGTGTGTAATTGGAAAGAGGAACTGGATTCTACCCTACACCTGTCTAAACAACAGGGGGAGACTGGCTTTCTCTTTCTCCTCCACCGGAAGGCTTGGGAGCACTCTACCCGCTTTGTGCACAGTTGGGTATTTCCATTACATATGCAAGAACGCTTCTGTGCATGGGCAAACACATTTTTGTTTTCTTTTGCTGGCTTTAGTTTTTCCTGCACTGAACACCAAAGATTCAGTGGAGCTCCAGTGTCCATGTCCATCTGGTCCAAACCTCTCCAAGCCCATTCAAATCCTAACGACAGGCACGTGTTCTTAGCAAAACCAGGAATGTTTTCATTTCATTTTACACATGACTGCAGGCAGGTTACATCAGACTTTAAGTGTTACTCAGCACTTTGTAAGACAGTTTGTTCCCAGGTGCTGTTACTGGGTGCGCAAGGGTTCAGTCCCAGCACAGCTTTTTCTGGAATACGGTGAGTAAAGGCAGCTTTTCAGAAAACACACTGGTAAGTGACAGCAGGAGGACACAGCTTACAGCAAACCAATCAATGTGTACCAGAACTGGGGGAACGAGCTTCTGAGCATTGCGGTGCCCTAAAGAGCCTGGGTGGATGCACAGGGGCAGTGCCATAGGGTAAGAGGTGGTTGTGTGTAATCAGTGAGGAGGTCTCAGACTTGCATCCTTGTCTGCAAAGTGGAGCAGCTCAGGAGCTCCCCCAGGTTTCCTGCTGCATCTCCAAATCAAGTTCATCTTGTGTTTGCTGTACCCAGAACTTTCTCACAGAAGAAAAGGGGAGAATTTGTTCCTGTTGGCATGATGGAAGGAAACAGGAGCTGTTGGCTGTCTTCTCAGCTAAGCTTCTTTGCTCAGGATGGAGTTCCTGGACTCTGATTCATCCATCTGCTGATGTTTTCTGAAATGAGAGAGTGATAGCTCATGGAAGAGACCTTATGGGGGTGCAGAGAACAACTGGCAGGGCAGGAGCAGGAGAATTACTGCTAAGTGCAGTGATCCTCCAGGACATTCCCTCCTCTCCCACTGCTGCTCAGATGGGTAGAAGGGACCTCACCTGCATCTCTGAACCCAAAGTACTGTGATGGCAGCCATGACCAGAGCTCCCAGTAGCCCAGCCCCAAGCCCTGCAATCAGCACCACTTCTGAGTTCCCTGAGAAACACAACAGAGGCTGCCATGAACTTTCCCAACTTTGCTCCATCCTGTACGATAGGACAGCTAAGGAGCCCCGTTCCTGTTCCTTCCCCATGGTTGGCACGTACCCCATCGAATGAGGAGGCTGCGGGCGCCCAGGCTGCGGTGGCGCACGCAGCAGGCATAGCTGTGTCCGTCGTGGGGGTCCACGGCCAAGCTGACACGGAGCTGGTAGGTGAGGTCATGGTTGGGCAGGATGGGGCTGGTGTTGAGTGCCGGGCCTGGCAATACCTCTTGGCCATCCCGTAGCCAGGCCACACTGATGGGCTGTGGGTAAAAGCCAGTAACACGGCAGACCAGCAGGAGCTGGGCTGGGCTGGGCGTGCGGGCAAAGACTTTGGCCATTGGCGGCTCTGGGGAGTGAAAGCATTGAGGTGAGGGGATTCCCAGGGAGGATTCCCACTTGTTACAGGTTTAAGATGTTGTTAGTGGTGTTGAAAACTACAAGCCAAAGCTGCAAGTTTAATTTGTTTTCTGCAAACAAAGGGGGTTTGCGCTGGCAGAGGGGGGCTGGAGGTTCAAGGCCATGCCCCCTTCTTCTTTCAGACTCACTTCTTTCTCATTTGTGTTGCGGAGAGAAGACTTGGCACTGAGCTAGATGGGCAGCAGCCATTTTGCCCCGGAAACGTGGTGACTAGGGAGAGAGAATGTGGAAGCTTGTAAATCAGCAGGAAGACAGCTTCATCTGGATTCCATGGTTTGCTAAAGTGGAGAAGGTTCTCCTGTTGTTCATGGCTGTAGAAATCAGCATTTGGAAAAGGAGGACAACCCATGGAACAGAGAGCTAAACTTTAAAATGCCTGCTGATATTGAGAGACGTGAGTTGGAACTCGAGAGACCCCAGCTTTCCACAAAAGCAGGAACAGTTGGAACTCTCTTTTCCCTTTTTCGTGTTTCGACATTGAGGTCTTGGCTCAGTTTTGTAAGAACACTGTGATGAATCTCTATACCTCTGTGTATACGTCTCTTCACATTGTGTTTTTATGTGGGGTTTCTATGTGGGGTGAATTAAATATCTTGTTGCTTTTTGTTTCCCCAAATGGAGTTTGTTTGGGTTTTGCCTGCAATTCATAAATGATTTCTTTTCCAACCCTCTCTGCATTGTTTTTATTTTGGCCTATTAGCACCTTAGCTAAATTAATCACTATCATTTGGGCTTTTTAAACCCTTGACACTAGTGTAGGTTTGAGGTGGCTGTGTCAGAGCCGGGGTGGTCTCACCTTGTCTCTCCAGTGCTGCCTTCCCATTACGCAGTAGCATCTCCATGTCATCAACACAGGTATCATTGAAGAGGATGTCTACCAACTCGCTGAAGGCAGTATAGTTCTGGAGAATGGCCTGGACATACCGTGACAGGTTGGTGTCTTGCGAGAGGAGCCAGGTGGCACTGTCTATGTCAAAGCTGAGGAAGTCCTGCCCATTATAGCCCACATAGGCAAAGGCTCCGGAGGACCCATTCGGGTAAAGCGCACAGCCTGCCATGCACTGAGCCACAAAGGGATCTGGAGGGACAGAGAGGAAAGAGAGTTTGGCTTCCCATGGCCATGGCCAGCATCTCCTGTGCAGCACCAAGTACTGCCAGATCCTTCCCCTCTTCCCAGATGATATTCAGAGCAGACTGGTTACTCACAGGGCACATCCTTCTGCTTGGCACCTTCATTGATCAGATGGTTAAATTTCTGCAGATAGATCTTGATCATGTTCTCAATGGTGTCCCAGTCACTGCGAGGCAAGGATCGTTGCACCCAGGGCTGGTAGAAGTGGATGTTCCAGTTGTGCTTATTGAGAGAACCAAGCTCGATATCTTCCAGCAGTCCCAGCCCCTCTGTGTCCACAAAGGAGTTATTTTGGAAGGTGGAGGTCTGGAGCAGCCGAATAGTGAAGGTCTCTACATGAGACAGAGATTGACTGAGGGTGCTGAGAATGGGACGAGAGGGTTAAGGCAAATGGATTGGCTGAGAAACCAGTCCTCAGGGTTGCGGGTACCTGCAGACTCCCCATAAGTCCTGTGCATCCTTGGTAGCACCAGTTCCCATCCCCTGCACCCACCTGAGTTGGCTACATTCCTGCTAGGCTGGAGGTTTGTAGTCAGGAACGAGAAAGGATGAGGAGGCAAGTACCCCAGAGAGCCAGACGCCCCTACCTGTGGGGTCCCTCAGTGCCATGGGAGCAAGAGTGGTTGAGCCAGGGCTCCCACTTACCATCCTGATCTGACCATGTCCCAAACAGGAGAAAGCAGTGAAGAAGCAGGAGGAGGCAGCAGTGATGAGGCTGCATGGTGCCAACAGCCCAGAATGTGCAGTAGCAGGACCAGTAGCAAGAGGAAAGGATGTGGCTGCACACTTCTCCTTAGGATGGGTCTCCTCAGGGTGGCTCTGCCTTGGCAGTTTTGCTGATGCTGGTGGCCCCACCAACCAGTGGGGCTGGCACTGAGGTTTTGGGGAGGGCCCTGGAGGCTATCAGTTGGGGCAGGCTGGTCTGGGCCATCTGGGCCATCTGGGCCATCCTGGCTGTGAGTGACGAGGAGGGTGGGAGTGAGGCCTTCACACTGACTGCAAGCGGGGGTCCTCATGGCTGCAGCAGTACTTTGACAATCAGAGAAGTGAGGGTGACCCAATCACTTTTTTCAGCCTCCATTGCAGGTGGAGGTGCCACCTGCCATGGGCTGCATCCACTGTCCCTAACAAGAATGTACCTTGCTACTTCTTGTGGCTGATGTGTCTGGCCTCATGTAGCACAGACATTCCCATCCGCTCCATGCTGCCTAATCAGAATCATAGAATCATCATGGCTGGAAAGAACCTCCAGGATCATCAAGCCCAGCCCTCATCCCAACATCTCCCTAACCTCTAGACTATGGCCTCAAGTGCTCTAGCTACTCATTTTTTAAACACTTCCAGGAACGGTGACTCCACACCTCCGAGGGCAGCCTATTCCAGTGCCAAACCATTCTCTCCATAAACAGCTGAGAGAAGAGACCAGCACCACCCTTGCTACAGCCTCTGTTCGGGTAGTTGTAGAGAGCAATAAGGTCTCCTCTCAGCCTCCTCTTCTCTAGACTAAATAACCCCAGCTCCCTCAGCTGCTCCCCCTAATAGGGCCTGTTGTCTAGATCTCTCCCCAGCCTCACTGACCTTCTCCAGATCCACTCCAGCACCTTAAAGTCCTTCATAGACTGTGGCTCCCAAAACCGGACGCAGTACTCAAGGTGCGGTCTCACAACTGCAGAGTACAGGGGCACCATCACCTCCCTGCTCCTGCCAGTTACACCACTTCTGATCCAGGCCAGGATGCCGTTGGCCTTCTGGGTCACCTGGGCACACTGCTGGCTCCTATTCAGCTGGCTGTGAACCAGCATCCCCAGGTCCTTTTCCACCAGGCAGCTCTCCAGCCACTCTGCCCCCAGCCTGTAGTGTTGATGGGCGTTGTTGTGACCAAATTAATTGGGTCGATTCTCCCAGGTGAGGCTGTCTTTCCTACAGGGGAGGCAAATTCTGTTTCTGCGGACGTCACATGCCTAGGCTTCCCGTGCACCCAGGATGTGTGCTGGCCTCATGCCTCTGTCACCTTTCATCCCTCCTGCAGCCAGGTCCCTCTGAAGGGCTATGGGTAGAAAGGGGCTGAAGTGTGCCTCAACAGGGCTGGCAGAGCAGATACTGTGTAACAGCAGGACCCCATCAACAGGGCAACCAAGGGCACACCGTGTCGCCACATAGTGCATGGCTCCAGGTCCTTAGCACATGTGCATGGAACCCAAGGTGAAATGCAAGACTTTCTAGGACCTTCTAAAGACAGTAGTGGACACGCATCCCAGAACCAACTGGGGCCTGGGAGCTGCCTCCTCTGCTTGCCAACACCGCACAGTGCTGGGGAGCTCCAACTCTTCTATAAATGCCTGTCAGAAGAGGATGTGGGGATGGACTGCAGCCTGGCAAACCCTTTTCCTTCCCTCTAGGTGGAGAAACCTGCCCACCTCTCCTATTGCCCCCTGGGAACAGGAATGGTGGGGACCATCTCCATTGCCATTGTCACAGCTGTCTAGCACTGGAAGGACAGTGGAGTGAGCAGAGCTGGCCTCATCCCTATGATGTTCCCTTGCTCCTCCCCACCTGTCCCGTGGAGCATCTCTTCACCCTGCAGTTCCTCTTCACTTTATTGTAGGTGCCCATGTTGAACACAAACGCAGAACCTAAATAACAGCCAAGGAGAAGTTTGAGATGTGCACCCAATAACGTCTAGACACCACCTGTGTTGAAGTAGTTCCTCTGCAGTGTGGCAGGGTGACATGTGAAGCCTCCATCACAAATGGGAACAGGTGTCCCTGCTCCATGCCTCAATCTTGGGTGTCCCCAGATGGAGTGGGGACATGGGGAAGGCTCACATGAGGCTGCTGCGGTCTGAGGTAAAGGGTCCCATGACACTAAAGGCAGATATGGGAGTCAATGACAATTAATTCCTTTTCCCCTCCACAGAGCTGTCCGATGGAGAAGTGAAGGTGCTGTGGTGGCCTAGCGGGCCCAGAAACGGCAGGAACTTCCCCAGTCGCTCACATAGGCATACCCAGGGGAATTTCTGGCCATGCCACCACAACGCTCATATCCCTCCCAGCAGGGCCACCAGTGCCTGAGTCAGAGGAGAGTGTTGTTCTGGTGGGATGGCAAAGTGCTACCAAGGGGCAGCTAGCAAGGGAAGGGTTAGCAGGGCGATTGTCCACGTGGTCCTCTGAGGTGACCATTGGTCCTTACAGTCTCCTCAGGAGACTCTTGGTCCTCAACAGTCCACCTGAGAGACTTTCCAGTGTCTACTTGTTCTTGTCCCAGGTTACAGTGAGTGCCTTTGAAGCAGTGACAGGGGCATGGGTCATTCTGCACGGGCATTTCTGTCCACCACTCCTTATTCTTTGAACTTGTCTTTTGCTGCTGCTTCCTTCTTGCTTGTCTAATTTGCTTCAGAATGGGCCATCTGCGGCCCACAGGCCTTTTGAAAAACTACCTTTTCTGGCATTGCTAGGCCAGGGCCCCTTGGGCTCTTTGACAGAGCACCCCCCCACTGCTCAGACTTTGCTGTTCTTTTTCCTGGGAGTTTATTTCTCCTCCATAAATACCTTCCCCTCGTTCAGAGGAGGTGAGCTGCCTGCAACAAGCCGCCCTCAGCACAGGGCATTTCACAGTCTCTTTTGTCAGAGGTCACCCTGGTAGCCGCCCTCCTCTCTTCACCCACCACCTTTACAATTAGGCCCAGTACAATCCTTTTTGAACTGGATGATGAGGGCCACAAAGATGATCAGGGGACTGGAGCAACTCTCCTACGAGGACAGGCCGAGACAGTTGGGGGTTTTCTGCCTGCAGAAAAGAAGGCGACCAGGGAACCCTATTGTGGCCTTGCAGTGTCTGAAGGGGGCCAACAAGGAAGCTGAGGAGGGCCTTTTTACGGGAACTTGTAGTGATGGATAGGATGTGGGGCAACGCCTTTGAAGTGAAAGAGGGAAGGTCTGAACTAGATGTAAGAAGGAAGTTCTTTGCTCTGAAGGTGCTCAGACACTGACACAGGCTGGCCAATGAAGCTGTGGCTGCTCCATCCCTGGAAGTGTTCAAGGCCAAGACCTGGTCTAGTGGGAGGTCCCCCTGCCAACTTGCACCCATACAGGCTCAGGGGAGCTGTAGCCACTACCATTCTCCACACCGTTGAAGGAGAGGAAGTTCCTAATGGCAGCTGATGGGTGTCACTGGCGCTGCTGTTTGCAGTCTTTACCGAGATGTGGGATGGCTCCAGCAGTGCTGGGCTGGGCCTGCAGCCCTCAGCAGTTGCTGGTAATGGGCTGTTCTGCAGTCTCCTTGGCCTGCTGTAGGGAGTCACAGCGTGATGACTTATGGGCTTAGGAGAGCTAAAGCAGCTGCTGCCCTCCAGAACTGGGGAGTCAGGGGGCTTTCCAGTGGCACTGGGCTGCTGGTTGCAGTCTTTACCGAGATGTGGGATGGCTCCAGCAGTGCTGGGCTAGGACTGGGGACCTCGGCACTTGGTTCTAGTGTTTAGCAACTTGCCTAAGACTGACGTTTTGAGCAGAAGCCAACTTGCACCCATGCAGGCCCAGGAGAGCTGGAGCTAATGTTTTTCTTCATCACCGCTGAAGGAGTGGAAGCCCCTGATGGCAGCTCGTGGGTAGCACTGATGGTGCTGAGTTCAGTCAACACTGAGGTGTGGGATGGCTCTAGTGCAGCCTGGCTGGGACTACTCTCCTCAGCAATTGTGGGTAATGGGCTGTTCTGCAGTCTCCCCATCCTGCTGTACGGAGTCCCAGCGTGTCACTGCAACCCGGGACTGGTCCCTCAACATCACAGGCTCAAGAGGGCACCAGTGGCTGCTGCCCTCAAGAACTGCGCAACCACGGAATGACCCCAGTGGAGTCTTGCTGCTGCTGCTGGAACTGCTGCTGCTGCTGCTAGTGGGTGTTGGTTAGCAGCAGAAGGGCCTCTATTGAGAGGGTCCAGCAAGCTCCTTTCTGGCACTGGAGACTGTAAGGAGAAGCAGAAAAAGTCAAGGACACAGCCCCCATGGTCCCTCACTGCTGCAGTTTTCGCTGCAGTCCTCAGCACCAGGTGCTGATAGCTCTACGCTATCTAGCAGTCTTCTGGGCCGGCTGTGGAGACTTGGGGGCCGATTCCTCAAGCGGTAGAGGTCCCTTCTCCTTTCAAAAGAGCCAAAGTGCCTGCTGTTCTCAAGGGCTATGGAGACACAGGATGTCCACAGTTGTGTCTGACTGCCACTGATGGCACCTCTGCGCTCAATACCCTGGCTGCTGTTCCCGGAGTATTGCACAGTCTGAAGGGTGCTGGGTGCTGCTGACAAGGCAGCCAGGGCTGGTCCCGCACCCTCAGGGGCCCAGTGGGGCTGGAGTGGTTGCTGCCCTCAAGAACTGGGATGTTATAGGACATCTCTGCTGGCTGCCCATGTTGAAACTGTTGGTGGCAAGTGGCGGTGAGCAGCAGAAAAGTTTCCCATTTCCTTTGCTTCTGCATGTTCAAATCTGCAGGTAACTGGACCCTTCCATTGAGCCACCATCCCAAAGTGACAGTCAGTGGCTCACGTCAGCGATGAAGATTTCTGCCGGGGCACGCAGAGGCAGGACAAGGAGCCATGGTTTTAAACTGGGAAAGAGCAGCTTTAGATCGGACGTGAGGAACAAACTACCTGGGGCCTGGTGCTGAGGCACTGGCTCACGCTGCCCTTTTTTGCACTACAACTCCCGTCGTGTCCCGCGGCCGCCTCCGCACCTGCGCCCCTGGAGGAACGTTCCAGGCGCAGGAGTGGTGCCTGCTGGGGAGAAGACGGGCTGTCTCTTAGGCGCCATTTTGTGGGGAGTTGGTGCGGGGTTGTGAGCGTGTGCTTGGTACCCTGTGGTGGCTGTTAGTGCTGCGCTGAGTGCGAGCGGATCGCGCACGGCGACATGGGTTCGGACAAGCGGTGAGTGCGGCTGTGAGGTCGAGGGAGAGGTGGGGAATGCAGGGAAGGGAGGGGGCGAGCGCGCGGTCTGCAGCGCGGGGAGCGGCGGCAGGGGAGCGGCGGCCTCCCCTCGGTCTGAGCTGGGATCGCTGTTCTCCGCAGCGTGAGCAGGACGGAGCGTAGCGGCCGTTACGGTTCCATCGTGGAGAGGGAGGACCGCGATGAGCGAGAGTCCCGCAGCCGGCGCAGGGATGACTATAAGAGGTCTAGCGAGGAGCGGCGCGGTGACCGGTACGATGACTATCGCGACTACGACAGCCGGGACTATGATAGTCGTGACTACGACAGCCGGGATAGCCGGGATTGCCGCGACTACGACAGCCGCGACTACGACAGCCGGGACTGCCGGGACTACGATAGCCGTGATTGCAGGGACTATGACAGCCGGGACAGCCGCGACTACGACTGCCGGGACTACGACAGTCGTGACAGCCGAGACTACGACAGTCGAGACTACGACAGAGATTACGATAACCGCGATTACGATAGTCCAGAGGTGAGCAGGGGCTGCAGCAAGGCGCCTCGGTGTGGAGAGGGAGAGGAGAAGGGGTGGATGGTTTTGCTTCAGCCCGGGGTCCTGGTACGAACGCTCCTGAGCCAGCGGGGAGCCCAGGCTGTGGTAGGCGTCCCGAGGGTTTTCTGGGGCGATGGTGTTGTGCCTGGGGTCATCAGAATAAAAACTGAGAAAGGTGGTCGTGTGGGGAGTGGAGGGGTTTGGTTGGTTTGTGGGGATAAGCTGCTAGAAATTGGGGTCGATAATTCTGGGTGCTGGCTTCTCAGAGGGAACGGGAGCGCAGAAATAGTGACAAATCAGAAGATGGCTACCATTCTGATGGTGACTATGGAGAGCACGACTACAGGAACGACATTAATGATGAGAAAGAAAGCAAAACCATCATGTTACGTGGCCTTCCCATCACGGTCACAGAGAACGATGTAAGTAGCCAGAAAGGGTCCTTACTTTTCTTGCACCGTGGGGGAGCCTGCAGCTTCGTGCCCGCAAATCTGCCTGGTAGTCACTGCTGCCATTTTGTGGAAAGCTGCATCATTGTGGCCCAGACCCCAGCATTGTCATTCAGTACCCCGTTGTAATGCCTCATGGTGACAGCAGAGCTCCAGGAGAAGAAGGGTGGGGGGTGCAGAAACCTGGGTTTGGCAGCAAAGCCAAGGGTTTGCAGAGCTACGTGATGAGGTGAGATTGGTTCTCTCCCTCATTGCGTGGCTGTGACGAGCCAGACTTTATCTGCAAAGAGGGGTTCACTCTAAAGATTTCACTAAGTTACTCCTGGGGAGATGCCAATTAAACTCATGAAGAAAATTGTTCACTGTTAGAACAATTAAACATTGGAATAATCTCCCAAGGGAGGTGGTGGGTTGCCCCACGTCCCAGCTTGACAGGCTGCTGGGACATCTAATTTAAACTATGTTTAGCTTGTTAGGTTGGACTAGATGATCTTTGAAGTTCCTTTCAACCTAGTATTCTAGGAATCTAGGTATCTCTGTTGGCGGTGCTGCCATTTTGAATGCTGAAAGGATTTAAGGGCACACTGTTAAGCAATAGAAGTCAGATTAGTGTTAACTAGTTTCTTTCAGATGCAGTAATCTTCAAATAGTCGTTTTTCATGCATATTTGGACATTTTCCAGAAGAGTGGATTTTAAGCTGCCTGCTCTTTTGTGCTTTACTGTAGAAACAGACCGTATTTCTTTTCTTCCATCCCCTTTCCTAGAGGGAGGGGGAGAGAGGCAGAGAGTAGGTAATTGCTTGAATTTTTCTAGGTCTTTATTGAGGCCAGAAGTTCTGGCTGGTGGGTTTACACCCATCTGAGCAAATCAGCTGAACGTGGCCCAGCACAAAAGCAGCTTTGTGTGGGTACAGCTGGGGAAGCCATAAAATGGCTGCTGTGGACTGACGGAGTACAGATGAGCTTGGTACATGGTTATCTACCTGGTTTTTTTAAATGTTGAAAGATGTTGAAGTTGATCAGCTTTGAATTTTCTCTTTTCTAAAAAAAGTTACTTGTTTTTGCTGGGTTATTTTGGTTACCAATGTATGAGCCCACAAATGTTATTTGAAGGATGAGGGGAAAACCTGTAACAGATGAGGTCTTCTAGTTTCTCTTCAGACAGACTCCACTTTGACTTGGAGTTTTCTGTGCATGACACGTAGTTGTTGCACAACTAATATTTGATTTGTTTTTAATCATTACGTGCTGATCTAGTATTCGAATACTAGATAAGGTTCAGGCTCCTGCATACAGATGAGACGGTCCATTCAGACATTACACAGAACGTTTTGAAAAAGTTTTTTATTCTGGGATATTAACATTGTGTGAACAGCTGTAGCACGATTTATGGGAAAGGTCTGTTCTGGACTCTTAACTCACACTACAGATGATGCATCTTAGAACCACTTGTTCTTCAGTAAACCTTACTTAAGACTCTTCTGATTGCATACGTATTTTTAATCTTTTTGCATTTGTTTAATGAAAAAGTTGCTGCAGTGAAGACTGCAGCTCCAGTTAGTGTGAAAATAGGCAGCTTTAGACCAATTCTGAGTCTGCCAAGCAGCCCTGTTGTGTAAAATACAGTTTGAATTCTGTAAGCGCTGCTGAAAAGACATTTTTCTTCTCTGATGTGAAAAAAATATGTTCAAGTATTTGTTCACGTATTTCTTTTTGCTTCATGCCTCAGGCGAACTATGTAGCCTGTGCCACAGCTTAAACAGCGTAGTGGCGGCTGAAGACCTGATGTCTCTTTAGCTTTTGCTTTGGCAATACATTCTCCACAAATGCACTGTATCTCCCGTAAAACAGACCGAGAACTATTAGAGGGTGAGGATTGTAGTGCGAGGCCTAAGAATGCTATGTTAGAAATAGTGTTTAAGAATACTCTGAAGCCTCACCGCATAGTGGTGTTGGATTTTTTTGCCAGGATCCAGGAGTGTTGAGATAATCAGGAGAGGGATGCTGGCAGCATCTTTTGACAAAACTCGAAGGCAGGCACAGTGTTTACGGAATCTTGCACAGGTAACCTTGGAACACAGGATTGTAGGGATTCAGTTTCTGGATGATTGTCTGGCTTAAGTACAGATGCCAGTTGTTTTAGTGTAGCAAAGGACTGTGTCGGTCCTCATCAGTCTCCTGGCAGAGGCTTTTTTTTTCCCCTCTGAGGCAATGTTGAGAAAGTCTAATTTCTGTGGGCCTTGCTTCTGTGACTTGTCCTAACTGTTTGTCAAATCTAAAGATTTAACTGATTAAAATTTGATGCAGATTCGCGAACTTATTGAGTCCTTTGAAGGTCCTCAGCCTGCAGACGTGAGGCTGATGAAAAGAAAGACAGGTGAGTGCTCTTAATCCGGTTTTTGCCATTGCCTTCCTCTTCCTGAGCCCAAAGAGTATCCAGAGTTGTCCCCAAGCTGCAAGCACATGCAATAAAAAAACATTTGCCATGGCTAAGGAATGTGGCTTTTTGGAAGAACACTTAGCTAGTTGGTCCACATGTTAAAAGAAGTCTCTCTACAGGGGGTTTTGTTAACAGGTATTGGTAAGTAATACTAGTGTAAACCCATTTTAATAGTTATGTAGTCTGTTGCATGGTTACCTTTAAACATGGATTCAAATTGAATGAGATGTAGCGAGTTAAGGGAGCTTGGTTCTTTGCCATGGCAAAATGACAAGCAGATCCCAGCAGTTGACGTCGCATATGTAAAGCTGCTTTGTCATGAAGTAATGAAGCAGTTGGAGAGAGATTCACCTGTTTTAAAGGAACTGACTAACACAAGTATCCCGTCTATATCTGAATGCTGTCTCTAGGTGTAAGCCGTGGTTTCGCCTTCGTGGAGTTTTATCACTTTCAAGATGCTACCAGCTGGATGGAAGCCAATCAGGTTGCTTCACTCACCAAGTCTAGATATTCCTGAAAATGGAACAAGTCTGTACAGTTTAAAAAAAAAAAAAAAAAGGAAAAAATGAAGGTGGAAGGAGTGTTTTGTTCCATAAGAGTGATTTAAAGAATAAAAGCTTTGTATGTATTAAAATTTTTAACAGTGTGATAAAATACCAGGTAAAATTAGGAGGCCAAGTTGTCTATTTTGAGCACTCCTTGGTAAAATGTACCATTGTTTTAAATCACTTGGTTTTGATTATTTGGTTCATAAATATTTTGCAAGTAGTTCTTAGAAGATCCTAATTGTTCTGCACCTCTGTTGCCAGAGAACGCACCAGTTACCTGCATTACAGTGGTAGTAATTTTGAAAGAGAAATGACATTTTGTGGCAGTGGTGCGTTTCTGCACTTACAGACAGGACTGGCTTTTCTAGAGGAAAAGCGTATTTATTCCAACTAAATTTGGTAGACAGTTCTCAGTTAAGGCATGCTGTGTGTTTTGGCTATTTCGGAGTATGGCTTGATAAGGTGCCAAAATGCAGTAAGAGTCCTTGTTTCTTCTCCAGTGAGATGTTCCTGTAGCACTGCGAATGGCTATGCTTGGTTTTGCTCTTTTTTGAATATTTGTAATGTGTTTTAACAACAGAATCTGTAAATGCTCTTAAAGTGAGCATGATGTATCAAGCTGCTTTGCTTTTTACAACTAAGTATTGGCCATGAAGGTCCCTGCCCAGCATGAGGAGTGCTCTTCTGCTCCATGGTGTTACACGTAAAGATAGCACACCGCAGCAAGGTTCATGGGCAGTTAGTTCCAGTAGATGGAAGTTACATGCCTTACGTGCCCTGTACCACGGTGATTTTCCCAGCCAGAGAGCAGCATTCAAATGCTGTTTTCCGGATATGCTGCTCGGTGAACGCAGCAGAAATATTTCTATCAAGTTAATGCTGAGTGTGTTTTCAGAAAGGAGATAATTTTAATATATACAAAGCTGTACTAATGTGTAATATATTCAAACATACTCAAATTCACTCCAGTAACCAGCCACCCTAGCGGTAGGGAAAACATAGACCCTCCCCAGCAGCCCAGTTGTTTCTGTGTGCATATCCAGTGAGTGCTGGGCCCTCTCACCCTCCCTCCTGCCGGTAGGAGAAATGGCTTTGCCCTTTTTAGTTGTGCAGAAGGTGAGAGCCTTCTTCATGCTAAGTGTTATGTCAGACCCTGTTGTCAGAAAAGCCACTGGTCTTGGCACTTCAGACTGCTGTGGTAACAATCTTTCTGTTCAAATGTCTGGGGTTTGGACTCTAATACACCCTGCCTCAGATGGGCTTCCACCTGTTTGCCTAACATGGTGTTGCCCACACTGTGGAAGAGCGTTCTGCATACCCACGCTTGGCCAAGTGTGAGCCTAAGGTCAAGACTTCTTAAGCAGATCTAGATTCTTAAGTCCTCTGAAGTCAGAGCGGGAGGACATGCCGAAAGCGTGAAGTTTTCCTATCCATGGAGAAGCTTCTCATGCAGTCTAGTTACTCATTTTGGAGAGCTCCTGCCTGAATGAAGAACACAAACCTCTTGCACAGGCTTCAGATAGAACTGACGCATTTGTCAAAAGGAAACCACCCGAGCTGTGTTTCAGTCGATGGCGCTTGTCATCCAGCTTCCAGGAAGTCTGAGCAGGGTCCCTTTGGGAGGAGTTACTGTATTTTCAAAGGGACACTTCCGAAGAAAGTGCTTGAAAAAATAATTGAAATGTGGTTGTTAAAAGTTCTGGGATTTTTGAAGTAGGGGATGAAGTGAAACAGTCACCTAAGGATGTGTAAAAAGCTGGTCAGGGTTATACCAGAAGTAAACAGAAATACAGGGGCAAATACTCCTAAAAATGTGTTAATTCTGAATGCAGCATGTTAGGACTCTGTCTCCTTTGAGACACTTTGTGGTTCTGTGTCAGCATTTAGTTTTTGGCAGCTTTTTCAACACTCCCTGATTCCGTTTATCTTTGCTCCACATCCCATTCTCTTACTGCCCTCGTCCTCCTCTCTGCAGGATTGGATGGGAAGGGTGTAGGTGGCGGTGGTTGTCCTCCACATCCTCCCCATATGTTTGTACATTTAATTCAGGAGCACTGATTCCTCCGAAGGGTGCTCTGCCGTGGAAAATGCGCGCATGTGCCTTGATACAGGAATAATTGAAATAAATTTTTTTGCAGAAAAAGCTGGTGATTCAAGGGAAGCAGATTGCTATGCATTATAGCAACCCCAGGCCTAAATTTGAGGACTGGCTTTGCAACAAGGTATGGTGTGTGTTTTTGTAGAAGGTAGTTTGTCTTGGTTTTATTGCTCTTCACCAGTGGTTTGAACTAAGAGATGCATGCTGCAGACCCACCCGTACTGCTGGTTTATATGACATCACAGGAATAGTAAAACCCAGGAATGAAAAGATTTTATGGCTATGGTGGCAAAGTAGACAAAGTGACTGAAGTCTTGCTCTGGAAAACCAGTGGTGCTGTGAGCTATACTAGAATATAAAGTCATTAGGTAATAACTAACTGACATGTGCTCCTTGTTGCCCACCTCGACTGGAGATGATAGATGAAGACCAGGCTGTTTTGTAAGGTTTCTATAACATTTTTTGCCTACGAGAAAGTTGTTTAACAGCTTGTGTTTCATTTTAACATTTTACTTTTTAAAATAGTTACTATGCAGTGACTTCTAAGACCACTTGTGAAGACCACACAAGTTAAATAGTGATGACTAGGGAAGAGGCAGCTGGGATGTTCTGAAAAGCAGCTGTGGTATGAATGAGGTGGCTGCTGCTGTTCTCAGTTGCTCAGATGCGTTTAGCTTTGTGGTGTTACTTTTGTAGTGTCTGGTTTTTATTAGTGTACAGCAAATGCCAGCATTGTTACAAATTACCTGAGTTCTCACTAGACTTTTCTTATTCCTGCAGTGCTGCCTTTACAACTTCAGAAGAAGGCTGAAATGTTTTCGCTGTGGCGCAGACAAATTTGGTATGTTCCTTTGGGTTCTTTGTGTTTGATTTTGTGGGAAACTGTTTTGTAGGAAAGAGTGTTCTTGTAGATTATAGACGGGCTTGTAAAGTGCTTAGGTTGAGTGAGTGACCATATTGTGATTAAAATAAGTTCTTATTCTTGTGAAGACTCTGAACAGGAGGTACCACCTGGAGCAGCAGAAGCCGTTCAGTCTGTCGATTACTACTGTGATAGTAAGTTATATTTTAGTTATTGTAGAATTTGAAATGTAAACATGGGTCTTAAAGTCCTTCCTATACCTCAGACTGCTCACTGAAGAACTTGAAATACTCTGGAAAATTTTTAAGTGCATAGCTAATGTTTTACTTTCTTTTCCTCAGCTATCATTCTCCGAAACATTGCTCCGCACACAGTGGTGGAATCCATCATGACTGCTTTGTCTCCGTATGCATCTCTAGCAGTCAATAACATTCGTCTTATCAAAGACAAGCAGACTCAGCAAAATAGAGGATTTGCGTTTGTGCAGCTGTCTTCTGCCATGGTGAGGCCTTCCTCACGTGCTGGAGGGAAATAGCTTGTTAATGTGCTTCTGTAGCAGGAGCATTTAGAGCCTTTGAGCTATCCAGAGACCTGCCTCAGTTCACCAAAGGGCAATTGACATTCAGTATGTTAAAACTACATCATAAGTATGGGAAGAAGATTTGAGGTTGGTTGCTGTAAACACATTGTAATGCTGTTTTTTGTAGCAGTGATGTCCTGGTTGAAGGCCAGTTTCATGCTTGGATCACAAAAGTAATGGTCTGGGGCAGTATTTTGATCACCAGAGTGCTGGAGCATAAAATGTAGGAGAAGGTGTCTCCAGAATCAGGCTCCTTCCACCTTGAGAAGGGAGATGAGGGATATCTTGCTGCATTCAGCATGTCAGAGACATTGTTGAAGCTGCACAAGAATAGGACAATGGAGAGCAACTATAAATTGAAACATGGGAAATCACATATGCAAGAGAAATGTCTGAACGGTGAAGGAAGTCTTGTACTGGCATGAGATTGTTGTGGGATGAAAGTGCCTCATCTCAGTCTACTGTACTCCCTTTTGGGTCAAACTTCTGCTTTCTACAGCTGGGATTTTAGAAAATGTTTAATGTTCAGTGGCCTGGAGAAACGTTACTTGTGTGTGGGCTATGGTGGGTCTTGCTCTGCCCTCGCAGGTCTGTATAACATAAGGAGATGGAGGTTTGCGTACAGCTTTAGCTGCTTCGTGTGGCTTTGGCAACTTCTGAGTCCTCCACAGTATCCTGCCTTAAGTAATACTGAGTCTTTCTTGTTGTAGGATGCTTCTCAGCTGCTGCAGATTTTACAAAGCCTTCAGCCACCATTAAAAATTGACGGCAAAACAATTGGTGTTGACTTCGCAAAGAGTGCCAGAAAGTGAGTTGTGATGGCAGTTTATTTTCCCTTCCTGCACCCCCATTTCTGTTAGTTGTGAAAGCAAGGGTTTCTTGCCCATCCCCATTTCCAGTCCTCTGAAGATGATCATGTAACTGCACACACCACACTTGTTTCTGTAGAGACATAGTGACTCGTTATTGACTGTACAATGAACCTTAAGTTCTTCACTTGCCAAGCAGTGTTTTAGTTTATTAACTGCAATCATAATGTTTTATAACTGCCAAGAAGTACATGTGTAAGGGCCAGTACTACCCCCTTACATAGGGAGATACTTCAGAAGAAAAACAGTATTCACTCAGATATGTGGTATTTGTGGTTACAGAGACTTGCTTCTCCCAGATGGTAACAGAGTCAGCGCCTTCTCTGTGGCAAGTACAGCTATTGCTGCAGCTCAGTGGTCGTCCACTCAGGTATGATTTGGAGGCAGGCTGCTCATAGATGAAATTGAAAACATAGCACATACTAATTTCACTTCTTAGTGAAACTGACCAGAGCTGCTGACAGACCTGCTCTGACAGGCTAAAGCCTAAGTAGTGTTGGAATTCTTAAATGCAGTAGGTTATCTCTCCCTGACAAAAATCACCTCCAATTTCAGCCACAGACTGGAGAAGGCAGCAGCCTTGACTACAGCTACCTCCAGTCAGGACAGGATGGCTACTCACAGTATGCTCAGGTTAGTAGCAGCAATTGTGCTGTAAGTAGTAGATTGTTGTAACTGCGCATCTGCTGAGCTTGTGTTGTCACTTGTTTCCCCTCGCAGTACTCCCAGGATTATCAGCAGTACTACCAGAATCAAGGAGGAGTGTTAGACTCAGAGGCAGCTACCATATCAGGTAGTGCTTGTGATGTGGGAAGGTACTGTTGTGTGCAAATTCTGCAGTGGTGGCATTTTACTTTCCCCTTTGTGATAGTTTACTGCGTGAAGGGAGACTTGGCTCATTTTGCTCTTGTGGTATCGGAATGAGTATGTGTTACTAGAGAACTGTAACAAATTTCTTCAAGTGGAACCTCCAGTTTTCAAGATGAGAGCACAGGCTACAGACAAAAGCTGTGAGCTCCTGTGAGCTGTGGGAGCAGCTCTAGGCAAATCTGCAGCGCTAGCAGCTGTCAAGAGGCCAGGAATTGCTGACTTTGGCAGCAGAATATTTCCTCCTGAAAAGGGAAACTATTCCTTGTCTGGGTAGAAAATAGCCACTGTGTATCAGTCTCCTTTTCAAGGTTTATTGCCTTGTTTGGCTGCTGGAGCTGGAATTGAGAGCTGAAACTGTAAACAAAGTAGTTTTAGCCCTAGAATGAAGTACTCGTTTACAAACTAGTTGGCTTATCCATTATTTCCCTCTTGACAGGAGCTCCGGTCACCACCACCACAGCTGCAGTTGTGTCCCAGAGCCCACAGTTGTATAACCAACAGACAAACTCACCTGAGTCTCCGGTAATTACAGCACTAATTACTACTTGCTTTCAGTGTCAGAGCTATGTGGGGCATCTGTCTTAGCTGTAGCCTTTGCACTTCAAAGTGGATGGCACAGCAAAGCTGATGAATGGCCACAGATTAGTCACAATGCTTATGGCCGTAAGTCACCTGCCATTCCTCTGATAATTCTGGTTAAGAGTGAATGTTAAGAGGCACTAGCTATTGTATGCATGAGGTGGGCTTCTCGTCCTTCATCTCACTGTCTTTTTCGTGCCTCAGTGACAAGATTTTCTAATTTGAGGTTCCTGGTTTGGGATGTGTTTTTCAGACACAATCCGCACCGTCTACCACTAGCACTCAGGCACAGACAGCACCCCCGACTGGCGTAGTCCCTGGAACCAAGTACGGTAAGCAGTCAGGAGTTGCTCCTGGGGCTGGGTAACTTAAACTGTGCAGCAAGAGAGAGGCTTGCCTTTTACTGTGTGGTCTGCCACTTAGGGTGGTCTGTCCGTGGCGAGAGTTTTCTGCATGAGTGGTTAAGATCCACGTACAGGCATGTCTGCTGTGATAGCTGCTCATAATCTCAGAACTTTAC
Organism: Rhinopomastus cyanomelas; assembly: GCA_013400115.1. Taxonomy (NCBI): domain Eukaryota; kingdom Metazoa; phylum Chordata; class Aves; order Bucerotiformes; family Rhinopomastidae; genus Rhinopomastus; species Rhinopomastus cyanomelas. The sequence goes on from VXBP01007508.1 coordinate 718,755, forward strand.
CTGAAATACAGAAAGATACCTGTCTGAACCCTACTGGAATGACCATGGCCCACACTTCAAATTTTTTACAGCTGTCCCAGACACTTCAACCTACCAGTATGATGAATCTTCAGGATATTACTACGATCCTGTGACGGGGCTCTACTATGATCCTAATTCTCAGGTAAACACAAGTTCTTCCCAACTGTATTAACTGTTAAGGTCTGTTAGTTCCCTGTCTCTCCTCATATGAGTGAAATTAACTTTTTGAGTGCAGAAAATACCAAATGTAGCACGTAATTGTCAGCAGCGTGTCTGGACTCCTCTCTTTTTAGAGGCCCTCATTTTTCTCTTCCTTAATTTTCCTCCCTGTGTGGCCCATACAGGATTAGCATTTGTCATAGACACTGTAACGAGCTGTTTCACTGCAGAGTGCCCAGCAGAGTTCACACAGCTCTGGGCTATTTGGGTTGCCTCTTGGGAGAGGCAAAAGGTCCTTTTGGGTGGAATACCTGTGTTTGGAGACAGAGGCTTAAGCTAGCCACTTCGTGCCTCTTGACTCCTTTGTTGAGTGTGCAGAACTACTTTGGACTCTGCAGACAGCCTTACTGTTTGGTGTGGTAGTCTGAGTCACAGCTTGCTTGAGTTCTCTCTTGGGTACATAGCTTGTCTGAGGAGTTTAACTTGTTTGACTTTTTCTCTCTGACAGTATTACTACAATGCCTTAACCCAGCAGTACCTTTACTGGGATGGTGAAAAGGAGACCTACATGCCTGCTGCAGAAGGTGTCACATACCAACAAACAGCTACCACAACCACCACCAAAGAAGTGAAGGAAAAGAAAGAGAAGCCTAAAAGTAAAACAGCTCAACAGGTAAAAGTTAAAATGAGATCGTAACTGGGATAGTTCTCTATGGAGTGGGACAACAGCGCTCATTTTTTCATGATGGGAAATACAGAATTGTTCAGTGGGGTGCATGCCTGCATTTTGCAGGCATTGTAGAGGGCTGGGGAGAGAGGAAGTTGGCAGGGCTTCAGTGCAGAAATAAGCCCTGCATAGGAGGAATGAACCTGGCATCTTGCCAGGGCGAGTGGTGGGAGTATAAGTGAGCTGTCACTCAGAGGATTAGATTGATAAGAGAAGTTCACACAGCAAGAAAAGCATGCTGCGGTGTCTTTGAACACTGTGTGCAGGGAAAGAGCTGCAGTACATCCAGTGTCCTGTGGTGTAAAAATAAAAGGCAGTGGGCTGACCTGTTCCGGAATCTGTATGCTAGATGAATTTGTATCACAGGAGATTGATAGCTGCAAGGGAGCTGTCTGAACAGACCACTGTGTATTTTAGATTGCTAAAGACATGGAGCGCTGGGCCAAGAGTTTGAACAAGCAGAAGGAGAACTTCAAGAACAGCTTCCAGCCACTGAACAACAAGGAGGAGGAGAGGAAAGAGTCAGCAGCTGCAGATGCGGGCTTTGCCCTCTTTGAGAAAAAGGTGACCATGCTGGCAGCAGTGCAAAGCAGTGTGTGATACCACAGAGACCTTGTGACTCATGACATTCTTGTTTTACACAGGGAGCTCTCTCTGAGAGGCAGCAGATCTTGCCAGAGGTGATGAAAAATGGGGATGATGATAATCCACTGAAGGTGAGTGTAGGATACCAGACAGGTATTCCCAGATGCTGTTGTTGAAGATCTGGTAGACACCTTGCTTTCCAGCCTGGATTTTTGCAGCATTGTGTGTGAAAGGTTGTGGTGCTCACATGCGTCCAGGGAAGGAAGTTGGGTGGTTACAATGTGCTGAGAAGAGCTGTGCTTTCTTCTAGCCTCAGCTGAGGTTTTCCAAAACAGTTGTACTCAAATTACTGTTTGGTTGGTGGAGCCAGAGTACCGTGTGTTACTTCTGAGTTGCATTTCATCCATGGCAACAAGAGTGATCAGCCTCTGCTCCCTTTGTGAGTGCTCTGAACTGTGGTGACACTGTTGCACCGCCCTTAATGTTGTCCTTTCTTTCCAGCGTGGCCTAGTGGCTGCCTACAGCGGCGATAGTGATAACGATGAGGACTTACTGGAGAGAATGGAGAATGAGGAAGAGAAGCTGACTGACTGGAAGAAGATGGCTTGTCTTCTGTGCAGAAGGCAGTTTCCAAACAAAGATGCTCTGATCCGGCACCAGCAGCTCTCTGACTTGCACAAGGTATTTGATTGCCATCGTTCAGTATTCAAACCAAAGCTGTGAGGCATGCGGCTGTTGGGAATAGTTTTCCTCACAAAGCAAACAACAGTTGGAGGTGTGTTGTGCTGTCCCAGAAGTCATGTACTTTACATAAGAGCTGTTGTGCATTTCATGTTGTTGATGTGAATGTCTTGTCGTTTCAGCAAAACATGGATATCTATAGGAGATCAAAGCTTTCTGAGCAGGAACTTGAAGCCTTAGAGCTGCGTGAGAGAGAGGTCAGTGTTGACGTGAGCAGAGGGGTAGCTAATGGAATCCCTCACGTAGCATTGAGCTCTCCTTATCCTGACACATCACTCAAGATAATCCTTGTAAGCCATCTCCTCCTTGTGTCACAGTTCAGAGCAGCCCTCTTACATGAAATGTGTCCCCTAACTCCCAGCTCTTGCTTAGCAAGGAAGGGTCCTTTCACCTCGAGCTGAGATCTGTCAGGCTCGGACCAGAAAGCTGTGAGTGCTAGTTGTCAGTGGGCGTTGGGCCAGAGTTTTCCTACCCCAGTGCGCGTTCTGATGTGCTCTGGGAAATTTGGTTTGAGGTTGTCCTTCTTGGGGTGTTAGTCAAGCCATACTTTCTGTAATGGTGGGCATTACCTGGTTTCCACAGCTCAAAAAGTGAACGCAGGTGCCTCTAAAATTGGTCCTAAATGTGGTTGTCCCCTATAGATGAAATACAGAGACCGAGCGGCTGAGAGGCGTGAAAAGTATGGCATCCCAGAGCCCCCCGAACCAAAGCGCAAGAAGGTCTATGATGCTGGCACAGTGTATGTATCCAGAAGCTCCTTGGCAGTTGCTTCAATACACAATGATCTGCTTGGTTAACTCATCTCTTCTTCCCATAGCAATTATGAGCAGCCCACCAAAGATGGCCTTGACAACAGTAACATAGGCAACAAGATGCTGCAGGCCATGGGCTGGAGGGAAGGCTCAGGCTTGGGGCGGAAATGTCAGGGCATCACAGCACCCATTGAGGTAGGTGGACAAAGATGCTTCCTCCATGAAGTTTGGTGCCTTTGTTTTTTTTTTTATCTAGAAGCACTCAGTGCTGAAGGTGTTTTGTGGAAGAAACTGCCATCCACAGCACAGCTGTCCCCATTAACTTCCCCTCCTTTTTGTCCTTTTGGATGCTAGAACTGGGATCAGGACTGGTAGCGCTGTGCAGCCTGCTGGGGCAGCAAGCCTGTGCTCCAGTTGCCTGCCTTGGTGCTGGGTGGCATGGCCTGTGCTCCCTTTGGATTCTGGCTTTCCTGGGTCTGTCTGTGCTTTGGGAACCACACTCCATGCAGCTTCATTTCAGCTGCTGTCAGGATGGGATTGGAACGATGTGAAGCCAGCAAGCACTGATCATTGGTGTCAGTGTTCATGGCTTTGTGGGATTCTCCTGGGGGTGGTAGCTAGGTGGACTGGTTGCTTTTTCTGTAGTGTGCTACGTAGCCTCTTGCTGCAGAGCCGAACTGTCTCTTCCCTTGCAGGCTCAAGTACGGATGAGAGGAGCTGGCCTGGGAGCCAAGGGCAGCTCCTACGGTGTCTCTACTGCAGACTCGTACAAGGACGCGGTACGGAAAGCCATGTTTGCTCGCTTCACAGAGATGGAGTAACACAGTAAAATGGTCCAATCTGCAAAACACTTGTCCAGAATTGACTGTTAAACTCCATAGCCTTGCTGGCCTGGTTGTATTCTGGTTATGGTTTAAAGTTGACCATTTTGTTCCCTTGGGCATTTTTTCCCTGTTGGCATGTAACACTTCCATGAACAGGTTGTTCCAACTGCCCCAAACTCATCCTGGAGAGCTCCCAGTTACGACCGAAGTGGATGCTGGTCTTTGTATGGTCCTGTACATAGTGTAATGTATTTTGTGCTTGGAGTGTGGTGTCCAGGTGCTGCTTCTGCCCTCAGAGACCAAGCAGGACCTGTTAGCTTTGGTTTCACACCGTCTCTGCTCTCCCCTTGTTCTATTGTCTGTCTGGCTCATTTTTTTGAGAACTTTCCTGTACATTTTGTATGATACATCTTTGTATAGACTTTTTGAAGACTTTGATTCTAGTTGCCAGTTGGGCTCATTTCTGAAAGAAATACATCCAAAAATTAGCCTTTTTCTGTTTCTCGGTGAATAAATGAACAATTAAGTTGCTAACACTACTTTTCCATTCTGTGGTTGTGCTTCTTCCTTGATGAGACTTCATCTTGGAGTCCCTTTCCTCCATGCAGTACTCTTGCTCACTTGCTTTCACCTGGCCTTGTTCTAAGGGTCTTCCTCAGACCTTCAGCATGGGCACTGGCTGTATCACTTACTGACACAGCTCTTGGAGCAGAAGAGGACCAGCAGAAATACCTGCTGCAGCTTGAAGGTTCTGCCTGGCAGCCCCTGGGTGTTGCCAGCCGGTCCTGTGGTGGGCTGCAGCAGGGGTACCTAGCCTGGCTTGGCACAGAGCTGTGGTGCTGGTGAAGGCTGACGTGGTGAACCACTTTCCCTCCCAGAAATTTATTTGTGTAGCTGTTGAGTAGCATTATTGGTGTTGCTCCTCTGCTTTGTGCCTCCTCTCCTTGTGGAGTAGCCAGTCCAGCACTGTGCCACCAGATGGCAGCCGTGTGAAGGCTGTGGTGGGTCCAACCCCCAACAGCAGTGGGTGCAGCCAGAAGTCTGGGCAGGGTGGATCCACAGACTACTGGCTCGTGAGCAGCAGGAGCTTAAGTCGTGGTGTGGGGCTCAGTGGAAGAGTGGGCACAGGCCCGCGTGCCAGAATGTGTCACCCACTTCTCAGCTCTGCAGAGGGAGCTGGGTATGCCAGCTCAGCCTCAGTTTCCCTGCAGGATGATCACAGTGGGAGACAGACCTGGCACATTGCAGTGGGACCCCTGTAGCAGCCCCCACCCCCCCATTTCTGTGTATGTCCTGGCAAAGAGCTCTGCTGCTGTGGGCTGTAAGCTGTGGGGGCGTTCCCTAGCAGATGGGGGTGTGGTGGGTGGATAAAGTGTATTTCTGCATCTCAGACTGTTTCCAGGGTCCTGATGAGGGGCAATGCCCCAGGTGAGAGAGGAGCATTGCCTGCACTGGGCACAGCGCAACCTTCTCCAGCCTCTCACAGCTCTTGACAGGCTTGCACCCTCTTCACCGCAGCAGAGTGCTGCTGCAATGGGGACAGCTGCTAGTGGGGTGTGCCAAAGCAGGGCCCTTTCCTCAAGCCAGGCTTTAATAGTGGGGCCCGGTCACAGCCCACCCCACACAGTGGATGGAGTCAAAGCCCCTCTTCCTCAAGTCAGGCACTGTCACTGGGTGCTCAGAGTAAAGGAGAAAGCTTGGGGTGGCATGTGGGCCTACTACTAGTAGCTGCTGGAACAGAACATGGAGGCAACAGTTTATGCCAACACCTGCACCTCGAATTCAGGCAGCGTGATGTGGCTGTAAATGAACGCACTGTGGCCCTCTATCTTCAGAGGAATGTGTCCCTGCCTTCCCTGGGACTGACCTAGGAGGGGAAGGTGTAGGATAGGGTCAGCCCCAGAAGTGCGTAGTGACAAGGTAGGACCTGCCCCCGTGAGCAGAGTGGGGCTCCCTTGAGTACCTGTCCTGGTGGAGCTGAGCAGCCAGTCTCTCTTGGGGACAGGAAGCTGCCTCATGATAGTTCGATGCTGATGCAAGTTACCCCAGGCGGTTGCTGCTCCATGGTCAGAATGCCAGATGGGGATTGGTGTGGATTCTGGCAGGGATACAGAGAAGGTTTTGGATCAGGGCACTGGCAGGAGAAGATGTAGAGCAATCCTGTGCCTCAGTTTCCCTGTTGCAGTAACAGCATCTTTCCTCTGTGAAAAATGGGAAGACTAAGGTCTCTGAGCCCCACAGCACATGGATAGACTGATTAAGGATCGCTGTTGGTCTGATTTTAAGGTTTGGGGTTTTTCTGGCTACTTTTCAGTGTTATTAAAACTCGTAAACTCGCTACGTCCTGGCTTTCTAGGAGGCCCTCTGAGCACCGAAATCTCCTGCATTCTAACTGAAGTGAGGAAACTGGCCAAGTCATTAGTGAGAGCAGCCTCTTTCCTGAGCATTCATTAATCGTTCGAGTTACCAGCTTATGGTGGAACGAAGTGCACTGCATGGCCAGCCCCAGGCATGTCTGCCTTGCCTGCTGGCATGGCTGACAAAAGGCTGCCTGCAGGCAGCAACACATCTCTATGCTGCAGGGTTGCACATTGGGGCTGCCAGAAACCCTGAGTGCAGGGGCACCTGTCTGGAGCTCATCTTGGCCCCAGGGCTCCATGCAGATTGTGTTTTCCTCCTCAAGACTGCCTGCCTAAGAGCCAGCTGTGCCCCTTTCTCCTCCTCCCTCACTGTGTTTGTCCATCACCTCCCCACTGTGGTGGTTTCAGCCTGGGGAGGGTTTGGTGTGGGGAAATGGGGTGCTGCTAGCTGATCCCTGTAAGAAGCTTAGTGAAAGCTTCCTCAAATTCCATGTCAGACCCTCTTCTGAACAAGGCTGAACCAGTCATCAGCTCTGCAAATACAGGTAAGAGGGGTAACCTGTCAACCAAGTGGCTGTTCCTGTTTTCCTGTTTGTTTGGAGTCCTTTTTTTAGGGGAGAGAGATGCAGCCATATGGTTGTCCAGGTTGGTGAGGGAGGAAAAACATACCAAAGCAGTCATGGAAGCTTGCGGTGAGAGAAGAAATTGGATGTGTGAAGACCTCAGAGATCACTGGGAGAAGCAGTGTGCCTGCGAAACCATGGAGGAGAGCCCAGGTAAGCACGAGATGGTTTCTCTCAGGATCAGAGTGAGGGAAAAATCTGAGCTGCAGTGGTTGGGTACTGGCAGTACCCACAGCCTGCTGGAGAAACTTATGGAGGGCTCCTGTGGGGAAAGGAGGCAACAGAGATGGGCTGGGGGTCATTCATGTAAGAATAGCATGTATCTCTATGTAATGAATGGGTGACAGGGATTTGTTGTTTAAAATTATTTTCTCTTGAGTCTATCTTTGCCCATGACCATAACTGCTGAGTGAGACCTCCTTGTCCCTTGTCTCAACCATCAAGCTTTTAGCTGTACCTTTTCCTGCCCCAAGGGTAGGTGTGTGTGAGCATCTGCGTAGCCCTGGGTTTAAAACCACAACACCAGGCTACTGACAGTGTCTAAAATACTTGGAAATTGCCATGGTGTGGTTCTCCCTTCCCTGCATAAATTATTTTGCCCAAATGCAAAAATCCAGCCTCCAGCCAAATCCGTCTAACCTCAGCCCTGGTGCTGTGGCAGGGAGGACAGGCAGAGGCCATGGTACTGCTGCGATCCACCCCAGCAACCTGTCTGTTTGCCGGGGTTGGGGTTGCTCTGGTTCTGGCTGGCCATGGTTCAGGTTTCACTGCTGGAGTGGAAAAAAAGAAGGTTTTGATCTGCAGCAATATGAACCAAATTTGCAGCCCCGGGGGTTGGAGTAGGGGGCTCTGCAGCTGATGGAAGAAACCAGCAGCAGATGGGGGTAGCTGGGATCGCGGCACCTAGAACCTGTGACTGTACTCAGCACAGTTATAACCTGCCAGGCTGTATGTTGGCCCCTGGGGCTCTGCCATGCTGAGCACTGGACACAAACAGCTCACCCTGTGCTGGTTGTTTAGGCTTCACCCAGCACCAGGCTCTCCCAGGGGAGATGCTCCAGCCTTGCAGAAGTACTAAAACCGGTAGATTTGGAGGATAAAGACATGGTTTCCCTGGCAGAGTCTTGTCTGACGCTGGCAACGAGTTCTGGATCACTAGCCAGGCAATTCTAGAGCTGTGGCATGCTGGACTGGTGCTGTCCGGTGAGCAGAGCCAGAGGAGCTCAGCCCGTGGGGTGAGGGTCTGCAAGTAGTACCAAACTTGACACAGGCAGGACCCTGGGGATCCAGAGGGCAAGCCCTCATAGGCATTTCATGCCTGGGAAGGGTGGCATTTGTTCTGGGCTGTCTTGGTTTCTCACTTTCCCAGTGCAGCTTGCACTCTGAGGGGTCCCTACATCCCTTAGTCCTCTCCCCAAAGGGAATTGTGGTGTGTGATTGATAGGGAGAGCATGATCAATAAGCAGGCTATGTGCACCATGGAATATCATGCAGTGCTGCGGGTCCCATGGCATTGGATCTTGCCAGCAGGTAACGCTGGGGCAGATGGTCTCTGGTCCAGCTCAGGGCACCCCACAAGAACACGACCAATTAGCCATCACCAAAACACCCAGGGCCCTTCACCTCATATGGGGGAAGGAGCTTGAGAGAGCCAGGTCAGCCCTAGAGGCAGCATGGTGCCGACTGGTGCAGTGAGGGGAAGCCTGAGCCCTTCCTCATGCTGCTTAATAGGGCACCCACCAGCCCTGCAGCCCCCAGCAGCTTGGGCCCTTTGCCAGGCATGGGAGCAGGGGGAGCCACTCACTGTTTCTGCAGGGAGGGAACTTGGATGTGAGACGGCTTCCCATCAAGAAGCATTTTCACAGGAATTTGTCACCATCTACAGACATCTCTTATTATCCACCCCCCTTTTCATTTCCTCCCTCCTTTCATTTTTGCCAGACCTGAGGGGTACATGCATGTGGGTATGATGGAGAAACGGGGACTGGCATTTTTATGCTCCAGTTCCTTACAAAAAAATTATTTGGTGTGCATTCCCCTCTTCCAAAGCTGAATTTGTAGGGAGAATCACCTTCCTACGGCAGGAAAAAACAAGCAAAAGAAGGAGCACATTATCCCCAGCAGACCCCACTATGGTCCCCACAGGCTCAACCCTGTTCTGGGCACCTCAAAATATCAGTGGGCTCTGGAAGCTGCGTAGAACCCACCGCCTCTCAGCTCCATCCCTTTTCGTGCTCAAAGAGAGGTGGGATGCACTGGCAGCATCATTAGCACTCGTCTAGCCGCCATGGCAGCAGTTTGAACCCATTTGAAATGCACTTGAAAAGGGAGAATTTGATGGCAGGAATGTGATGGGTTTTTGTTCTCTGAGCCCCTCTGCTGAAGTTGTGCGTAATGAAGAGCTGTGACTTTCACTCGGGTTATTTTAGGATGGACTACTTTTTTTTCTGAGCTGGTGGAAGACCATCAAAGCGGTGCTTTGAAAAATGTCCCAGTGTATAAATAACTCTGCTGAGAGCAGAATAACGTGGGCTCCCGCGCACGGCATGCCGAGACGAGGCATACGGCATCTGCCGTGCGACATCGCATTATAAAAAGGAATTATTCATCCCTTCCTCTAATTAACTGGGTACCACTCGCCCACACACGAGGGATGGCCCGGTATGCAGAGTGGTCCCAGCCATGTCAGCAAAGCGGATGCTGCCCCCAGGGTCCCCCTTATGTCATCCCCTCCTAGACCCTCACACCTTCAGCACCAGCAGTGAGTGGGCGCAGGCTGGTGAGATGAAGGATTGGTGTCGGAAAATCCTAATCCCTGAGAGACTCACTATTGCCAGAAAACACCTGATCCACCCCCTCGCTGAAATCCAGGCAAAAGGAGCAGGATGGGGGGTCGAACCCTCAGTGCCCTGCTAGCTTGTGATTTCCTAGGCTGGGTTTTACAGTGTGCCAGTCTCACTCAGGGCTACGAGTGTTAAGTGGGACATTCCACAAAGACCAGCCTGTGGCCGCTAGAACCACACAGGTCTGCCTAGAGACCCAGAGTCACCCTGTAGATGGATTTGGGGAGATCCCAGAGGGATGGGAGCCCTGAAGGGAGTCCCCAGCTCTGGGAGGGAAGTGCCCATAGTGGCAGCAGCCAGGCAGATTCAATGCTGTGTCTGTGCCCTGGCAAGGACATAGTGGCCAGGACCTCCCAGGAGGGAGACTAATTTTAGGAGCACTCCGGAGGGGCTATTTTGGACCCTTTGCTCTCAGTGAGTCACCTGCTATTTTTCATCCCTGCTGGGGCTGTTTCCATGGTAGAGCTTTATGCGGGCTGGGACAATGCTGCTCCTGCTTGACTAGGGGCTTGGAGCTCAAAGCTGTGTTGGGTGCAGGGAAGGGTCCTAGGCAGCCCCCTAGGGCTCCCAGCAGGTCCTGCACAGTGCCAGGGATGCCCACATCAGGGTGGACAAACCTGCAGCCTATCTCACTTCCCTGACACCTTCTTAGGGAACTACATGATTTGGTCTGGAACCCAGTCTGCTCATCTTCTAGTCTCATCCAGGAGAAATGGACTGGGAGAGGTTGGAGCTGATGATGGAGCGGGGCAGTGATGCAACTGGTAGCTATGAGAGGACATTATTTCTGGCTGGGGAGTTCTTAGGGTTGAATATCCCATGGGCCACCCCTCTCCCATCACACTGGGCTCCACCTCCCCAAAACCTGCTTCTTTGGAGCCTGGCAGGCAAAAACCTGGCAGTTTCAGGGTTGTCAGAGCAACATGATGCACCTTGTGGTTACCACGGCAACCTCAGCGAGAAATTTTTTAAATTCAGGCAAGGTAATTTCTCCTCGCTGCTGTGATTTCGTTATCACTCAATTCGCTGTTCCCCAGGGATGTGGTGTCCTGCCTTGCTCCTCCGCCAGCAAGGTGGGATTAGGGAGATAAGAAGCGCTGGGGCTGGCTTGGGCTGTGAGGAGGGGGAGCAAGCGGGTGCCCTGCCTGCAACTCATTAGCAGACTTGGCTCTGGAGATGTGGTCTGGTGCTTAATGAGCATGGACAGGGGCAGATCACAAGCACTCTGAGCTTGAGGAGAGCAAAGAGATGGGCAGAAGGAAGAATGAAAGCAAGAGAGCGGATGGTGGGTAGGTTGATGGCGCAGAAGAAGGGCTGAAGACAAGGGTGGATGGCTGATGGATAGGTGGGGTTGAAGGCAAGGATAGCTACCTAGGTGAGTGGATGGGAGGATGTCTCCAACTACCAGGCAGATTATGGTGATAGGCCCTCTATAACCCCTCAGGGTCATACACTCAACAGCAGGTTGAGCTGCTGTCCCTTTGTTTCTCTCTCTGGAGAGCACTCTCTTCATCTCCAAGCTCTCAAGAGACGATAGGTAATTCTCCTGCTGCCCTAGACCCTGTGAGCCTCCCTGCTCTAACAACACTAATGTTAGGGTTTGGAGAGTCAGCAAACCTACAGGGTTGAAAGTTCCTTTTGGGAAAGAGAGGGAATCATAGAATCATAGAATCACTACGGACTGGAAGGGACCTCGAAAGATCATCTAGTCCAATCCCCCTGCAACACCAGGATCACCTAGACCAAGTCACACAGGAACACATCCAGGCAGGCCTTGAACATCTCCAGTGATGGAGACTCCACAACCTTCCTGGGCAGCCTGTTCTAGTGCTCTGTCACCCTCACTGTGAAGAAGTTCCTTCTCAGGTTGATGTGTTCCTTCTCAGGTTGATGTTCCAGCTTACAACCATTGCCCCTCATCCTATCACTACATGACACACCAGGGCACAGCAATGGTGGCCAAGAAGGCCAATGGGATCCTGGGGTGTATTAGGAGGAGTGTGTCCAGCAGATCGAGAGAGGTTCTTCTCCCCCTCTACTCTGCCCTGGTGAGGCCTCATCTTGAGTACTGTGTTCAGTTTTGGGCCCCCCGGTTTAAGAGGGACAGGGATCTGCTGGAGAGGGTCCAGCAGAGGGCTACGAGGATGATTTGGGGACAGGAGGGCATGGCTTATGAGGAGAGGCTGAGGGACTTGGGGCTTTTTAGTCTGGAGAAGAGAAGACTTAAGGGAGATTTGATAAATGTTTATAAGTACCTGAAGGCTGGCCAGGAGGGGGGGGACAGGCTCTTTTCACTTGCTCCCTGTGATAGGACAAGGAGCAATGGGTGTAAGNGTAAGGGAGGTACTTGACCTCCTTCATCATCTTCGTTGCCCTTCGCT